>JAEIIG010006032.1:0-10457 GCA_018904695.1 Drosophila parvula | reverse complement strand
GAAATGCAATCAGCAGTTTTTAAGGATTTCAAACTAAAGCTAGGTCTAGTTGGCTTTGCTCGGGTTTTTTTAGAATGTCACCTTCTCTCTCCTGTGAATCTAGCCAGTCTTGGCCTGGGAAAATCAAGAAAACTGCAGATCAAACTAGTATATAGCCATAATAGAAAGCAGCGAGTTGCCGGAGTTGAAAATTGAGGAGCCACTAGAGCCTAGAGCCTGTGGAATCAGATGCCACCAGCCAAGCACCTAGGGGTCCAGTCCACATGCAGAAACCTTTGAAGAATTAGACAAAACTTCAGGCCAAGGAACCTTGATGGAAGGAACCCCAGGCCTAAAAATGTTAGAGCAAGGAACCTTGATCCAAGGAACCTCGGCCCGAGAAATGTTAGACCAAGGAACCTTGATCCAAGGAACCATGGGTTCGGGTCAGGAGACATCGGTTCAGGGCAGAGGAAGAAAGCCAAAAATGGAAACCAGTCAGGGGAAGGCTACAACAAAGAAGCGTGACGATAGAAATAAAAAGATAATGAGGATGATAATGAACCAAGTCACCTGATTTGAATAAATACACTGAATAAAAGGAACCAAATCTCTTTAGAAAAAAGGAACCTTTGAGGATTCCCAAAATAGAAACAAGTTGTTGTCTCCACCTTGACATAGCTGAGCTGATATTTTCTCTCGGCGCCTGAGGGCGATTACCGAAAAACCAGCGAAAAAACGCATCCAGGCCAAAAGAACATAGTACGTGAAGGAAAGCTCGGGGCGGAGCACATCCGCCGGAGGAGCAGCAAAAAATGGCAGCAAAGCCAGGAGCCAGGAGCCAGGAGCCAGGATCTCAACCCCCAGCTAGGCTAACAAACAACAATCCTTTCCCGCCCCGCAACGCCTGATCCGAAGCAATTTTCTGCAAGTGGCTGACATAAAAGCCATATTATATTTGGCTAAGTGTCACCGCCGGCTTACAAACGCAGACAAAGGGCGCAGGGAGGGCGGGGGTGGGGAGAAACTATTAAAATATCGCTGCGAAAGTTTTTGTTTATGTTTTGGGTCGCCTGCGCTCCATTAGCCTTGGACGTGCCTTCCTCCACGCCGTCCTCCATTTTGTTTGGTTTTAGTTTCGCCTTCCGGTTGCCATTTTTTTTGCACATGAGCGGGGGTTGGTGTGTGTTGTGTGTGTGTGTGTGGGTGCCACACAACTCTTTAAGCGTTTAATTAAAACTTTGATTGCTGCCATTAAAATATTATTTAACCGCATGAAGAGGAGTTGGAGTGGGGGAAGGAGCGAAGAAGCAAAGGAGGAGCCTGCCAACTGCACGGCTGAATGCGTCTGATTGGCAGCGGCAAAAAGCCAATATTAATTGGAGCCGAGTGGCGGCAACAATGTTTTAGACACTGTGTCTGGAAATTTGCATCAACAACTTGCACATCACATCCCGTCTCGTTTCCCCTCATTTCCCATTTCCCATTATCGTGGCTGCTACAAAGTTGCACTAACCAAATTTAATGGCCAGCAAGATGGTCTTTAGCTTGCAACATTTATGGCAGCATACCAGTAAATGTAATGCTTTGCTTTGTCTACAATAATATTAGTTAAATTGTTTGTTTTTTATACTTTGTTCATTCTCCATAAATGATAGTGATATATATTATATGTAAAGTTGCTTTGAATGAAAATTAATTTAGACAAGAAGGGAATTTAGACTTCCCTCGATAATTGAATCAATCAATCTAATTGGCAAACGAATAAATCTAAAACGAAGTCATATCTATTTGGAAAGGCTTGCTGTATTAATTTTAACCATTACCAAATTGCTCAAAATTTTACTTAATGATGTTAAATGTTTTATTTTATATTTATAAACTAATGTTGTATTTATTTATTAGGAATACACTAACGAATCTGCTTAGACATGGCTTTTGGCAATCATTAGCTTATTGGTCTTTTCCTCCCAAGAAGGCTGCGCAGTTATTACAAATATCGATATTTATCGATAATTATATTTGATTATTTGCTTAACAAATCTTAGTTTAAAATATAATTAAATTCAATTTGGAAAGTTTGTTCTTTGTTAGTTTCTTTTTACCTTAATAAACCTGCATTTAAATAAAGAAGCCTTTTTTGACCATTTATACAAAAAATATAGTATAATATTATTATAAAAATATTGTATTAATATATTTATACAAAAAAATATTTAAATGAAGTAGAAGTCTGTTTAAAATATTATTTATTGATCTTGAGTTGAATAATATAAGACATTAGGCTAACGTTTGATTTATGGAAGATCAGATCTCAAGCTTGCGCATTTTACAAAACTTATTCGATATTTATCGATATATTTTATGTGAAGAAATCTGGGCTTTCATTGTAACTAAATCCTAGAATTATTTAGAATTATTTAGAGGATTATATTATATTATATACGCTTCCCTAAACATATTTCCAATCTGAGCAGCCGTAATTAACGCCATTCATAATATTTTTGCAGCCAGCGTCTCTTCCACTCATAACATAGAAAACTGAAAGCCTTTCACTGAATATATCTATATACATATGCATATATTATATAAATAAAAATATATATATTGACATATTCAAATAGAATAAAGCCTTAATTACTTTCATGAAATATTTTTTGGCAAATTTTGAATGAATGGGAAAATTGGAAACGCAGCCCGCTAGCACCGCACAGTTCATTAAATTCGGTGATGTTTTAAAGCTAAAATCTCTTTTATATAATTACATATTTAATTAGAAATTATAATCGGGGAAAATGACGGAAACCAGCGCTGGGAATATTAATTGTAGGCAATCGGAGGTTTGTTCATATTATATTGTCGCTAATATGCAAAATATGCATATTAAAATATGAAAAATAAATGGGTAATCTAATTGCGGAACAAATGCGTGAATATTGCTTTTTCGTTAGGCTGCAAATTAATTCCCAGTCCATGTCCGGAAACAGGGATTGCAACTGGCGGTTAGCGAAATTATTATTTTAATGTTTAAAGCCCGAAACACTTGGGTAAGCGGCTGCTTCGCCTACTCCTTAATTGGTCTGCAATTATGTGCACATATATAGTATATCCGCACAGATATTCCTACTCGTAGGTGGTGTCCTGCGAGCTCCTGGGAGCAGGCAGTCCTGCGAATGTTAATTAAAGCGTTTGCCTGGGCGTCGTCGTAGTCTCTGTCTGTCTGTCTGTGTGTGTGTGTTTAACGCTCATAATGCGCTTAAGCTGTTTATTGTTTTTAGCACCTCCCACGGCCACGCCCAGCCCGACTTCGTGGGCGGATGCGGAGGCGGATGTGCGGTTGTGTTTGCCTTGCAAATAGCCGACAGACAATCGCCGCAGGACGAGCTGGAGGAGGAGGAGCAAGCTCTCTCTCTCCCTCTGGCTTGGCCAGCAATTACAGGGCATTAAAAGCGTCGATTATAAACGCAAACATGGCCACAACAAGCGCAAAATCAAAGGACAACACAGCTGTGCTTTGGCTACCTTAACCAGCAGCTTCCTTTTTTCCAGAGAACAAAATATATTCATTAAATATTTGCCAAGGGAAAACATAGGTAAATTTAGGATATTCTGTTAGCTTTTTTAACTAAGCTTAGTTAACTGTTTTAACTCTTTGGATTCCCCAAAAATTGGCCTAAATTAGCACCTAATAATTAAAGCACCAAGGAAAAGACTGCTTTTTTCGCCGTGTAGGTTCCAACTTAATGAACAGTTTCACTTGGGTGTCTTGCCGCCGCCCAGTATCCTTGTTTAGCCCCTCTATATCCTGGCCTCCATCTTAGGCAAGGCAAATTCAATTTGCTGCCACAGGCGGCTCACAGGAAACGGAAACGGAATATGTCAGTGCGGTGCGCCCTTAAGTATGCTATTAAAAATTTTCTAATTCCAACTTAATTGCTAACAAACAAGCTACTGTGTGTGTGCGTCCTGCTGGAGACAGGAGGAAACACACACGCACACGGGGCCAATAATTAAGGTAAACAAAGGCAAGGCTGGGGGCGCGGCACAGGTGAAAGGTGAAAGGTGAAGGGAAGAGGAGACTCTGCAACCATAAAATATGCATGATCAGTTCACTCACCAAAGGTAGGGGGAAAAATGGGGGAGGGTTGAGGGAAAAGCGGAAAAACTCGGCGGTAATTGCCATCTACATAATTCACAAACTCCAGCTCAAGTTGCACACAATTTTCGGGAAATTTTCGGTTGGCTGCCGCGGTCTTTTTTCCGGTTTTTCTCGTGCGACATTTGCCACACGTGCCGCGTGCTCCTTTTTCGGGGACCACGTCAAAAGTTCCCCGGGAAACCCCTGGAACACCAGGAACCCCGGGAACCCCCTAGAACCCCGGGAACCCCAGGAACCCCCTGGAACCCCAGGAACCACCAGAAACCCCAGGATCCCCTCCCTACCTTGGCCACAGACCCGAATTGGAGACGACCTCATTCGCAGCCGCAATAATGCTCGGTGCTCATTAACGTTATAAAAATAATTGCTTAACACTCGCAAGCATGCCAGCACACACACACTCCCCCCACCCTCTCCCCCCCCACACACACACACACATATGCCATGTGCTAAATTCCAATTAACCTGCATCTGTGCATGAGTGTGTGTGTGTGTTAGCGGCTGTCATCTCGGCTCACGGTCGCCAAGTTGGTAATCGTCCGAGATGAGCGATGAAGTGCCATCGAGCGGCGGCGGCGGTTTTAGCCAGGAGCCACCATTGCCGGGGATGCCCTGGCCAAGCTAATTATTTGCCTTTAATTTGGACTCTACCTTTCACAGCATCTGCTTGAACTAGGCCTTAACTTGGCTAATAACAAGAGGCTGTAAATTCAATTAATAATATGGAATCTGGAATTATTTGGATAAAGAAGTTGTAGTTCTGTATCATTTCTCATTTGAGATGTGGCCAGATCTTGTCGCGACACCTGAACTTTTCCAGTTTTCCGCTTCAAGGCGGCTCTGGCAAAGTTTCCCTTTTTTCGCCTGCGCCCAAGGCGATGTCTGAGCGGAAGGACCTTGACGTTGTGTGCCCCCCAACAATATGGCATTTGATTATGCAAATGGGGGTGAGGGCGCCGCACCCTTCTGCGCTTAGCACTTGCCTCGTTAAATTTGCATAAGTTGCGGTGGCGGCGGCGATGCCTAAAATTATGCAACACATATGGACCAGGATATACTAGAGAGAAATTTCAGAGAGTGCTCTTTTTTAGCTAAAGTTTTTTTGGGGAAAATCAATACAAGAAATATAAGGGAACCTCAATCTTTTTGGGGTTAATTAAATACCAAAAAAAAAGAACCCATTCGAATTTAAGATATTATATCCATGGCATGGATTAAAAACAACTGAAAGTGAACTCAGTGAGCATTCCTTAAACTGTGACTGCCAAAGCTGTGGACTTCCCGATGCCAGAATGCCATCAGCCGGTCCCATTCCCTGACCCACTCCCAATTCCCTCCCAGCGGATCCCTGCTCCGCACTGGAGACCTTTGAGTGTGCCAGAGTCCCAGGGCAAACAGCAAACAAATCGCACACGTAAATTATATCGAGTAAACACAGTGGCGGCGGAATCAAAGGAGAGCACACACTGCACGAAAACGGGGGCAGCTGGTAACGGAGAAGTTAAAAGGCGACTAGAACAATATATATTTATTTTCATATAAAGTCCCTTTTATCACCTTGGTTTCTATTCATTCAGCCAAGTTGGGGGCGCCTGCTAACCATTTTATGGTGTAGCGTTTACAAATATAATATATATAATATATATAACATACAAATAACAATATAATAACAACATGAATAACTGAATAACAATCATAACAAAACAAAATTGTAGCTATCTTCGTCTGTTTTGTGCTCTGAGGATCAGGTCCCGGGGGTAATGCCTAAGGATCCTTCTCGGTGAGCGCGTCCTGGTTACGATGCCCTGCCAGTTGCTCATGGCACCTACTGGAGTGCCTATTGATCTCATCAAGGACCGTGGTCAGTTCGAGATCCCCCTATGCAGTGTTGCCTCCAGAATGAACCAGCTGGTGATTTGCCTTGCGACCTTGTTCTGCTCAATCTGGATTCAGTTTATAGGGAAGTCACTTACCAGAAGCCAGATTTGGCAACCATATGTCCACACTATTGCGATGATCTGCTTATAAAAATGGTCAACTTGTGGCCAAGTGACAGGAGTAGGCAGTTGGCCGACTTGCTGCTGTTAATGCCAATGTTCCAGCGCCTTGCCCATTCCTGAAATGTAATGTCAATGTCCTGGAGACCAAGGTGATAAAGGGTTCCCTTAGATGGCCTCGTATACCTTTGTAACTTAAATACGGGACCTCTATTTAGTACATACTAAAAGTAAGCTATTATTAAATACCGGCTCTAGATATAGCAAAGCCTGAAAATATTTAATTATTTGCCAAGTGGCAGCTTAATCAGATACCTTACTTTATATGGGAATGCAAACTTCTAGCTTAAATAACAATTATATATATATTATAATATAAATGTATTTTAAAATACAAATACATAGTTATATATTACCTATATTACCTATAGGGATACAATATATATTATATATACAATATATATTATATTATCCTATATAATAGAATACAATCCATTAGTTTCTTTGAGTGCAAGTGACATTTGGCGTCGCTCTGCACTCGCGGCACGTCACCAAGGTGTTGGCTGTTGGTTGTTGGCTGTCGGTGCCTGACGTGTTGTCGCTGGCGCGGTGACAGGCGAATGTATGGGGGTCGGTGGAAGAGGAGGGTTCAGGGGGGGAACTTGAGCGGGTTAAGGGTTCACATTTCTATGCAATCCGTGGTCGAAGGAGCCAAGGCGGGGCATTCCTGCACATGTTGTTTGCCCCGCTTTTTCTCCCTCTTCCTCGGTTTTCTTTTCCTTTTTTTGTGGTATTTTGGTTGCCTGCTAATGGCATGTTTTGATTCCGCGCGCTACAAAAAAAGGAAATGCCGCAAAAAGACGTAGGAAGAAGGAACCAAACCAACAAAGCAAACAAGATATATGTACATATATACACACTTCCGCCTTTGGCAAGTGTACGCCGTGATTGAATTATGGCGCCCACACGTGCGAATTCCACCTGGATGGAGCTCCCAACTAATCACGACTCTTCTCCTTGTTTCTTTTTTGTCTCTTCCAGAAATGGCACTGCTGCTGCCCGCCGCCCTCTCCCACAATCGACATGCCAACGACAGCAGCGATATTCGGCGAAATCTGCGCACGCGCTACCGCGACTCCTACAAGCACAACCGCGATCACGAGTAAGTATACGCCCCGTGGGCACTACTTTCCTATTATTTTCAGCCAAAAAGGAAGCCTTAGAGGTTGATTTCCTCAAAGATTTCCTTTCGAAATTTGAAATGCATGGCAAATGCAAGCTTGCTTAGTTGCGTTCGAATCGATTTTAGCTGGGAAATCCCCACGCTTCGGTCACAGATGTTCCTGTTTCCTTTTTTTTGTTTTTATGGGAAAAACTTTGCTGACGGTCCCATACCGAAAGGTTTATCCCAAATTTGCTAGCTTGAGTTGAGCTTTTATGGCGCGCGACATGCAAAATAATTTCATGTCCTTCGAATGGAGGTGGTGGTGGTGGTGGCAGCAAAGGGCTTGCCGGCCAGGAAAACATAAACGCCGGCAATAAAAGTCCATCATAAAAACGGAACGAAGGAACGGACTGAGACGGACTCGGGTTTGGGCATAAAACTGTTCCTAAGCTGGCCCTGATTTGACGCGTTGTTAATTCTTTCGAATTTCTTCGTCGTTATGCCATGGCATTCTTTCTGTGTGCGCTGTGTGTTTGGGCTCCTTTGATTTTTATGATTTGCTTGGCCAGGTTGGAATTTCTCGGGTGTCTGGGACATGTCCTTAAGTGTCCTTGATGTCCTATTTGTGGTGGGTGTGTGTGTGTGCGGAGGCCAAGGAGGCGAGGACAAACACGAGCCGGCAAAACAAACACACAACGAGACAAAGGCCCGGTCCGAGACGGAGACCGAGACCGGGACCTTCTTTCCCCACTGATTTCTCTCTAGGCTTCTCTAGGCTTCTCCAGGTTGTCCATTCTCTTTCTTGTGTTCTCAGTCTCCAGCTCCTGGCCTGGCTCCTGCTCCTACTCCTGCTCCTGCTCCTGCTCCTGCTCCTGCTCCTGCCCTGGCTCCTGCTCCTGCTCCTGCTCCTGCTCCTGCTCCTGCTTGTTCTTTTGCTGCTCGTTTTTGTTATGTGCTTGTCACTTTTCAGATTTTTAGTGCCAGAAATCTGTCTGTTGATGGACTTGCTTAGACGCTGGCAACAGCATTTTCTCTCCTTTTTTTTTTGCTGAATTCCTGGCAGTAGCCTTATATGCCCAATGCCCATTCCTGGGTAGCAAGAAAATCTGTCGAACATCTTTCACTGGCCCATTATGGCTGCCACAATACGCGCACATCAATCACGTGCCGACTCCTGACCGAAACGCCTTTCCGCCGCGAAGGACCTTTCCTTGGTTGTTTTTATTTTTTGGTCTCTTTTTGATGTGCCCCGCCCCCTGGCCGCCCGGCCGCCTTAAGTGTTCGCTTGGCCCCATCAAAAGCCGTTTATTATGATGCGTTTCGCTTTTCTCTGTTGATGTTATTTGGTTCTTCGTTCGCAAAATAAAATTAAATTAAATCCGCAATTTATTATTTTATGATTTTTCATTTCCTTTTCTTCTTGTCTTCTCTTTCCTGGCTACTCCCTTTCTCTCTCTCTGGGCTTCTTTGATTTCAGTTTTCATTGAGATTCCTTTTTTCTCGTCCTGCCTTGCTTGGACTTGCGTTTATTTCAAGTTGAATTCCGAATAGAAAGTATGGTTTTTTCTTGCTCTTTGGGAATGTTGCCTGTCGGGGGTGTCCCTTTTTTTTGCCCAGTGTGTCCTGGACAAACATCTGCTCTGCATGTGTGTATGCGAGTCGTGTCTGTTACTCAGAGGCTTAATTAACAGTCCAGCGGTTGAAGGGCGGTCAGTTGGGACGAAGGACAAGCAAAAGATGAAGGACCTAAGCCGGTGGTTTTGGTGGGGGGAGCAGCTGAAGGGAAGTTTCCTCAAACTGTTGCTGCTAATTGCAACGGATCGATGGCAGTTGCCATCCCTGAACTGGTGGAGCATTAAGCTCAGCGGTAAATATGACAATTTGACGACCTTCTAAGCTGCCGTTGAAGTGGATACCCGAAAGGATTAGAGCTGCTGCTGAGTTAGGAGAAGGATTTCCCGGGTATAGCTTGGAGAACCTGGCCGAACTTGAACCAAGGAAGGATCATCCTTCACCCTGCCTCCCATTCCTGCAACTCCGCCCACTATCTCAGCGCCTCCTCCGGTGATTTGTTAACTTGGCGGAGAAACTTTTATTGCTTTGTCAGCGATATGAGGGGGCGGCAACGGCAACCGCAAATTATGAATTATACACTCGGAACAACAATAGCAGGGGCCACAGGACAAGCGACAAGCGCAGCTGGGAGATGAAAGGCGGAACAATAAATAAATATATAAATAAATTACGGAAATGGGGAAGGGGCAAACCCACAAAAAAGCGACAACAAGAAAGTTAAAGAAGTGGCCGGGGGGGACGAGAACCGAAAATAAGAATAAAAACAATAATTCGCCACAATTTAATTTACATAATGACAGTGTCAAGCGGCGGCCCGGCAAGACAGAAAGGAATTAAAAGGACGAAGGAGGAACAGGAAATAGAAGGAAGACAACAAAAAAAAAAAGGTCACAGCAGGAGCGGGGGCGAGCGGCAAAACAACGTTGTTGAAAATTCACACTTTTTTAATGCGATAAATTTACAAGGCAACTGGGAAATCTGCAGTCGACAGCCGTAAAGTAGGCAACGTGTGTGTGTGTGCCACGCCCCCCACCTCCAACCACGCCCACCGCTGTCTGCGCCTACGTGGGGCAACAATAAAACGTTTTAAGCAGAAATCCCCACGAGGATTAGCCTGGACCGCATAAATTTGCCAGCAGACGCGAGCAAACAAAAGCGGGCCAGGACTAGCGTCAACTAGCCAGGGACGGACTCCTACCAGGGACACACAAACAGAGGCAGTGAAGGAGTGAGGCCCTCCCCCAAGGAGCCAGGATGCCTCATCAAATGCCAATATTCCAGCTGGACACTGTCCCCACCAACGACAAGGCAATGTCTCATCTTTAGCAGCTTGGAAGTTTCTCAGGTTTTAAGATTAAGCCAAAACCTTAAGTTGAGAGTATATAACTTAATAGTTATTATAGATTACATTTTAAGAGGGGTTTTTGACACAATAAGTGTGACCAGCCAAGCATAGGAGTTCCTAATGAAATATTTAAGGAGCTTTGACACTGTAGGAAATTTTTAAATACATAATTGGAGGAGTTCTCATAAGTACCATAAGTTGGGATATTTAATGTAACGCAAGTACGGTCATACTGAT
>JAEIIG010006031.1:0-22035 GCA_018904695.1 Drosophila parvula | reverse complement strand
ATTGAATTTGTACATGCATTCGTATTCTTTTTAAGAATAGTATTCCCTTATTTTAATAGATATCTCTATATGATAACAAAATTATAGCATTCGTAGTATTCCCTTATTTTAATAGATATCTCTTTATGATAACAAAATTATAGCTTTCTTAAGTGAATACCCCCGCCAGGCAAAGTAATTTCTTTTCTTTTACAAAATTATATGTTCCTTTCGGTCGATTGAAGCCTCCAAGTTCAACCCTGCCTCCAATGCATCACCCGATGCTATGTAAAGGGGTTAGCCCACACGTTGTGCTACCTACCAGTATGAATTACTTATGCATTGTAAAATATGCATTAATGGCAGCTCCGTGCAAGTATTTGCATTTAAATGGGAATACCTTTTGTTCAGCTGGAATTCGAGAAATGCCGGCACGTGGCTAATAAACCGCAAAGGCAGAGCTGCTGCTGCCATAAATAAGAATGCCGACATGTCGTATTAGCCATTTGCATTGGCCCCTAAACTGGGTGTGAGTTGCCATGCAAGGACGTAAAGGATGTACATCCTTGCGTTCGTGTGTATGTGTCAGCTGGTGAATTAACACGTCAAGCGGCTTCTGCATTGACAGGTCCAAAAAGTTCGCACATGGCGCCGCCACAGATGGGAAGTGCCTGCTGTTTTAGACAGGCAGCAGGGAGTGCAGGTCCTCAAAAGGGTCCAATCAGTTGGTCCTTACTAGTCCACTTGAGGGGAGAGAGAGGGAAATGTAGTATAGGCCGTCTCCAGCTGTTGTTAAGCCTTTAATTGACTTAGCTGTGGTTTGCTATAAATCTAAGTTACTTTGTCTTGAATACGAATCAATATAAATAGAAGAATTTCCCTAAAAATACTTAAAATATATTATTTAACTGCAAGGATATCCTTGAGTGGTGACAACCCAACAACGAACTAATTTGTAATGCTAATGTGAGCCATTATTTAAATTAATACGCCCGAAACTCTTGTCAAAAATGTAAATAAAAATAAAGAAACAGCAAAAAAAAAAATGTTAAAAGGTACTGTTGAGAAAGTTCGAAGAACATATTGGCAAGGCAATTAAATTTTTAATTACCATGTGTGCAAATAGTTGGTGGAACTTTACGTTCCGTTCTGTGCCGACATTAAAAATTATTAACAGAATTAATGCGAAAAGTTGCCGGGAAAGACAAAGGCAAAGAGACAGAAGAAGCGGCCAAAGCCACAAGAAGTTGGCCCCGACATCAAAGCAAACAGCAGAGGGAATTCAAGGCATCAAACAGACAAAGAGCCGAGTTAAAGTTTCCTCCTGTCGCCTTTTTTTTCTGCTTTTGGCCAAAAAGGAATTGTGTGTGTTAAATACATTATTCATGTGACGACCAGCAGGGTTTTCATCGCGATTCGCTGTCATTTTCTTTAAGAGCTTTTGGCAATTAAGAGGCGTCAGTGGGTAAACTTTAAATCGATCAGCTAACGAATTAAATTAATTTTAAATATTTACAAAAGTAATGCAAAAGAATAAATGTTGACTGATGTAAGAAGATTACTTTTTCAGCGAGCGGGGAAGATAAAGAGAAGAGTTTCAGTGTTTCAGGGAATGGAAAATATAAGCGAATATAAAGAGGTTTCTTATTAAATTTATTCACAGATAATTTAAAATATATATTACAGAGTTCTTAAGTATATAAAATTGGAACAAATCATGAAATCTAAACCTGTTAGCTAGTAATTTGTTTAAGCCAGACACGTTAACCACATTGCTCAGCATCAAGAAATAAAAAACTAGACCGGAAATATGAATAAATTCCGTGTTAATAAACATTCATGCCCGCAACGAAATCAGATTTGCATTTTTCAAATATTTTACAAAACTAACCGAAATGGCAGCTAAATTGCATCCTACCCCCCGCCCCCCACGCACTAGGACACTCACACACACAGCCAAGGGAGAGAGGACGGAAATGGTTGGGAGAAAGTGACACCGCTAACTCGTGGATGTCGACAGCGATGGCGGAACGAACGCCGCTGGCCAAGCTCAAAATGAAAGGCACGCGCCCTGCCACCGGACAAAAAAGGAAACCGGAAAGAAACTGCAAAATATATGTGACAGCTTTTAAATACTCTTAAATAAAGACTTGAATTTAATGACGATTTAAAATATGATCACTTAAAACAAGAAGGAAATTCCAGAAATCACTAAAGTTCTTAAACCCTTAGAAAAAGGTGTCCAAACTTATGCTAATAAATTGTTTAAATAAGTTGTTTAAAGGGAAATATATTTATTTTTCTAAATTGGTAATTCACAAATTTTAATGCTTCTTTAAGAAACAATGGTAAGTGTTTCAAATGATTATTGGAGCACCTTTGATAATATCTTAAGTTTATTTATATAAATTACTTTCATATATAAGCCAAAGCTTCGTTATATTTAATCAGTCATAACCAATAATTGTATTTTATTGCTAAATTATAAACTAACATATGACATTTTTAAGGTAACAAATTCAGTGAATTTATATTGTTTAATAATGTAAAAATTGTATGCATAATTTTGAACACCATTTTCTAATGGTTTCTTAATTCCTAGTGATTCCTGGAGCACCACCGCTATTTTGTAATGTTTAAATGATCTCGCAAGATAATAAATTTAATGTATTTAACTGCACAATCTTCATATATAAGCCAAGGGTAAGTTATATTTGAACAATCATTAAAAATATTCCTGTTTTATTGGTAAATTATAAACCAACAATACAAATATAGAGAAAATATTACAAATCCCTAAAAAAATAAACCATATTTTACGATTTTCATTAGTGGTTTCAGATTTTCAAAATACTTCTGAAAAGCGTATAAAATATATAAGAGAGAGTGAACACGAATTTCCAAGCCTGGCTGACTGACAGGCCCAGTGCGAATAGAGCAGATGGGGTGTGGGGATCGTACCGGAAAATGGCGGAAAAGCGGCGGGTGAAAAGCGGCGTGTAAATTTTCCAACTAAGCCAGAGCGACTGACACTCGCACACTGCGAAACTCAACTCTAGTCAACTCGCTGCTCGCCGCCGTATATCTTCATTAAAATGCAATGCATCCTTGGGAGAGCAGTAGTGGGCTGTGCTCCTCGTGCCGATGGCGAATGGTCCTCCGGTTGGCGGGCTAGGCCCCCGAGTCCTGGTTCCCAATCCCAAACCTTCAATCGTGTAAGCGGCCGCGCGTGTAATGACAATGGTGGCGCGTGGCTTTGACTTTGACATGGCCGCCGCCGGCCAGGACTTTGGACTACGCAGGACGCTGAACGCAGAACGCCGGACGCGAACGCGGACGCCAGGATACAGTTCCGACCCCGACACCATATTTTTCAAATGCAATGCCCCGTGACCAAAGCTGCGGCTCGACCTATCGCATCAACACGTACGTAAAAGTCAAATCAACTGGAGCTGTAAAATGGCAAGCCCGGCACTGGAGTCATCGTCATCGTCGTCGTCGTCGTAGTCATCGTTCGGGAGTTGGAAGTTGTGACTGCGGATGAGCAGCATTAACGAAAATATAAACAAACATCTAGACCGACAGCTAAAAGCAACCAGCACCTTATAAACTTTAAATGGAAAACAAGCAGAGACTGGCAGGCGAACACTGCGACAAAGAAGTGCCTACCATTTTATACAAAAACTAAAAAAAAAGGGTAAATTTTATCCCAGACAAAATGAAAACATAGACTACATTTTTCTCAGACATTTGAGTTCAAGTCCGAGAAGATAAATCAACCAAAATATCGCGCTACATATAATATCGAAAGTATCGTAATGTTTTAGGTATATATCGATATGTAAAATATCTAAAAATATCGTTCATAACTTTAAAAAAGCTAGTCGAGCTATTTTTACCGATTATTCTATATTAAACATACTTCAAACCCTTTTCATACTTTCTTTGATAGTTTTAACTAAACTTAGGACGTAGTTTGCACAGTCCAATATATTAAAAAGAATATACATTAATCGAAATACTGAAAATCGATTTATTTATCGCACTTCACGTCAAATATCGATGCAGTATCGATATTATCTGCCATCTCAGATCTATTATAACGTAAGACAAATAAAACAATACTTCCTTAATTCAATGAAGCCCTTATTGATTTTTTCATCACATCAATTCCATTACCCTGACTCTATGGCTTCATTAGAAGATATCGCTTCTCTCAGTGTAGAAGGACAGGGATTCAGGGAGGCGTGAAAGGGCGTGACATGTGGTAAGTGCAGCAGAAGCAGGGAAATGGAAACGAAAGCAAAAGGATGAAAACACAGTTCGGTTTCACGGAGCCATCATAAAATGATGCGCCCACAAAATGCACATCCACATCCCGGCTAGGTGTAAATCACGTAGCACTCTGACGCCTTTTACAGTGCCAGTTGTTTTAGCCACAATAAAATTGAAAAGCAGCCAAAACAACACAGCAACCAGCAACGAACAACCAACAGCCGACAGAGCCAACAACATCGACAACGACAGCGGAACGCAAAAGTTTTTAAAGTAAAATGACAAGAGCACGTGCGACCTGTTCGGAGGTAGTCGAAACTCAAGGAGTTTGTTTACGTCGTGCACCTTACGATACACTGAGAAGATCAACCAAAATAACAAACAAATACAAATTCTTATAGTGTCTTATATCATGTATATAATGCTGAAGGAATATTTCTTAAGAAATTTTTAACATGTATGTTCATTTACTTGTAAATTGTACATAAGGGAAAAATAACTATTTTAATTTTCATATTCTAGGGAATTATTATTTAAATATAACTAGCTATCAAAATTGTAAGTTAAAAGCATCAATCCTTGTTAACAATTATATTTCATATAACATTAATTAAATAAGAAATATCAATAAAATATCCAGCTCTAATTTATAATCAAAAATATATTTTTATCCCAGTGCCAATGGCTCCTTAACCCGCACTGAATTTAAAGCCCAATTCTCTGGCTCTGGCTGAGTTATAGTTGGACATCGATCTCAGGGGAAGCCCAGTGCCACTGCTGACTTAGCTGGGCTAAAGCTACCCTACCTATGTTCCCGTAAAGTTTTTGCATATCTCGTGCGGCTCATTACAACTCCGTCAGAGCAGTAAAAAATACACATATCAGAGACTGGTATCCCTTGCCTTTGCTTAAACCGGAAGCTTACACATACCCATGGAAACTTACCCACAAGACCAAACACATTTACACTTTTACACACCTGACCGCCCCGCTCTCTCGATCCCTAACACAGGGTCCACGCGCCGAGTATTTTGTTTATTAAAATTAAGTGTCATGGGCTTTGCCCACGAACAGTGGTTCCATTAGAAAATAGTACATTTTCGCAATGAAATTGTTAATAAATCTTAAAGATACTTATATTTTTGGATTGCGAGAAATTGTATCTTTTAATATTGTTATTTTCCTGTATATTATTATCTGTATTTAATAGCAAAAGCGTCGTTCGAACCACACGAAATTAATATAAAGGAAGTCGAACCTAGCAAACGTTGATGATCTACTGTCAGTACCAAGCACGTGCTTGTTAGGGTTATGTGTTAGTAGGCGCGATAGAAGAACATATAGGTTAAGAATCCTTTCTTGTAAGCGTAAGATTAAATTGAATACATATCGTTATAATCCTATTTATCTATTTAAGTCGAGATTTCAGTAATTAACATCCAGATTAACACACTTCCTCAATCTTTCATAAGCTCTTGTTGCACTGTTCACTGTCCAGTGTCCTAGAGCACCATCAGCTTAGTTCACCAGGTGGTCCCAGGACCTCGAACGCCTCCCGGACTTCCTGTTCCCATATTATTATTATTGCTGTTGCTGCTGCTGCTTCTGCTGTGGCTGCTGCCTGTTGTTGTTTGTCGACAGTTGCTATTAATGCCACAGAGCAACAGCAACATGCCCCTTCTGCAACCTGATGCACACTTTTTTACGAGCTGCACACGCACACGTGCCGGAAAGTCCAAGCATCCTGGGGTCCAGTCGCCCAAGCGTCCAATCGTCCAGGCAGGCAGGCAGTCAGGCATCCTGGTGCAAGGACACCACCACCACTGGACCGTGTCTGGGATACGTGCCCCTTTTGCTTTGCCATTAGCCTGGCACACCGACCACTAGCCACATTAAGTGATATTTGTTTTACATGAAAATCAACTGCTGTCTGCTATTAAATTTAAATTTCAATTGCAGGACTGCTGAATTGATTTGCTAATTGCATTGCTGGCGCGTGGTTAGCTGAGCTCATCATGGTTACTTAGGGCAATTTTAATCAATCATCAATGCGTTTTGAGGCATTGAGATGCGTTAAATCCGGCACATCCATAAGTAACCATCCATCGGATATGCAGACTTAATGAGCACCAGAAACATAAACCGCATCACCAGCTTGTTACATGCACAAATGTGTCAAGCATTACACCAGCACCTGTCAGTGCCATCATTTGCACTGAAATAAAATGCTTTATTGCTTATTATTATTTGTATTTCCAGTTGATGAATGTATACAAATATTCTGATTTCTAGAAGCTAGAAAACTATCATCTTTTTGAGCCAAAATATTTAAAAATTAGCTTTGTATCCTTTCAACCTTAATCATTTTATATTTGAACTATTTTTTCCTTTAGCTAATTTCCTATTATTTCCTCAAATTAGTTTTTATCAACAATATTCCTTTATTAATAAAATTTAAATAATATCCTCGAATATTAAATTTGTTTTCTGTGCCCATATATTTCCTGCGCAACCCTCCGAAAATAAGAAAAAATAAGATAACTTTGCCTAACCTACATCCCAGCGAAAGTTTCCGTCGACGCCAAATTCGTGCCACCAAATGCTAATGCATTAATTAGTTCACGCTCTTAACTTCGCTGACTGTCTGTCTGTCTGAATGCTCAGACTTTGCATTTCAACATTTAACAGACACATTGAGACAGCAACGAAGCCGCCAGCCTGCAAATGATTAAAAATTCGCAGACACGAAAATAGAAAAATAAACCAAAAAAAAGGGCAATCTTTTGTGTACCAATAAAAGTGAAAATTATTTGACAAAACAACATTTAATGAACGAAAAACCACCCGACACTGGCTGGCATTTTGAAGCCTTGACACGGACTTCCAACATTTGGCAGCTGCGTCGGGATTAACGCTAAATTTCTATAGTTGTCTGACTTTCAGATACAGTGGGATGAATAAATTATAATAATATATTAAATAAAGTTTCTATTTTATAATATTTTACGTTTCTGTCTGTTCTATGATTATAATTTAAATATTTAAGAAATATTCCTTAATATTAAAGCATAAAAGCAACTGATTTTAGTATGAAACATTATATGAGCTGTTTTCGATTAAACAACAAATCATTCTTATCCTAATATTTACTGAAACTTATTTAAATTTTATATATTTTGATTAAAATAAATGCTATTACTATATTATGCTCGTTTTCTGTTAAAAAATAAAAGTCTTTAGCCCACTGTATTGCAGCCCAAGTTGCTTTGGTGGTAACCAAATAATATTCAGACTGAAATTGTATTAGCATGGCCTGCTTGGCCCAAAGTATAATTAGTTGGAATACTATTACTCCTATATAAAAATCGGGTTTGCCAACTTTAAATAAAGCTTAAATTCAATTTTCTTTAAGTCTTAATATAAGCCTTTTATGTATGTAATTTTGCATTATAATTTAAAGAGAACTTCCCGCTTATAGAGTACACCAAAATCCGCTAAGATATTATATTTCTCTCCCAGATATTTTCCTTTAATCTCGTTTTGTGTTTTTCTTGCTTGTTTTTCTTGTTGCCAGTTTATGGTTGAATAGAATACAAGCCAAATCAATTTTGGCTTTACAACTAACAAAATCCACTCAATGAAAATTTTAATTGAAACTAGCGCAAAAAACCGTTAACACCCCAATATACGAGTATACATTTATGCCTGTTTGTGTTTTTGGGCAAAAACCAATTGAGTGCTGGTCGCCGCCGCCCAATGAATTGGCCCATAAACATTTTAAGAGCCCAATCGACGGATGTAAAATATATTTATAAAATATCCATATCCGAATAATTTTTGTTTTCCTCTTTGCCAGTATTTTATTTTAAATACTCGCCTCGTGAGGCGGAAGTTTATTTGGTCTGCCGTCGATTTTCGCTTTGTTTGTGCTTCTGCTGCTGTGGTGCACGTAAAGCACCGCTCATAAAAGCCAAAGGCATTTAAAGTGCGGCCGCAGGCAGGTGAGTGGAGGCAGCTTGGCTGGCCACAGCAAGTTATAAAGATGTCCAAAGGCCACAACAGAAAAGTTTATGGCCATGGCTCCAAGGTACAAGTATTGAGGGCTGAGGCGCCCTTCACACCTCACACACACCTTTATCGGGGTCATGGTGGACGCTTTTCTTGCACTTGACTTTCCTGGGCGCCATTTTAAGGCCGTCTCTACAAGGGGTTGAGCCCAGAAAAAGTCGCAGGAATGGTCAGATTTACAGATAGGTAAAATGGATGCCGGCAAAAGGATAATTTAAATATTTAAAAAAATATATACCCATTATTATTCATTAAATTAAAAACGTGTCCTTAAAAGAGACCAATAAATACTTGTTTTCTAATGTGTCAAAATTGTCCTGCGTTGAGCCCAGGAAAATCCGCAGGCAGGGTCAGTGGATAGCAGATTTTTAGATAGGTAAAACTTATAAATGGGATATATAATGGACAAAAGGATAATTTAAATATTAAATAAGGATATACTCTTCATATTTTGTCAAATAAAAAACGATGCCTTTAAAGAGACTCGTAACAACATTTTTTCTAATGCTAGAAAAATATACACCAGCTCTTTTTTAATCAGAAATATGAGTGAAAAACTAAACCTGAACTGAGGTAACTTTGGGCAGATTTTTGCTTCTACTGACCTCCGTTTTTAGTGGTAAACCCTTTTATTTATTAAAAGCACAACTAACCATTTAGTTAGTGGGTGTCATAATGAATTTCCGCACCAATTTGTTTTCCCCTGTTATCGCAGCAATTGTCACCGTTGTTGTTTCGTGTTGCAACAACTGGGTTGCCCGTACATCTGTTGACATCTGCGGATTTGGGTCTCTGATTTATGGCAAACGGGCCAACCGGCAGGGAAGCCGTTAAATTGGTTTTATATATGTATGTAAACAAGTTGTGTTTTTCTATATACATATAGTAAAAATATACATTTGTCAGTCAATGGTGGGGCACTCAGACTGCTTCAAGTAGTACTCGAGTCCTTAAAGGGGCGGCAGGCATCCATCCGACTTCCGCCCGTTCGTCCGTCGAGATAAGCCAGTAAATTTGAATGGAGCGAGCAACTGTCCTATATTTTCTCATTAAATTGCCATGGCAAATAACCGGAGAGTTGTTGGCATAAACTTACTAACAAGGCGCCAACGTAAGGTGCCAAGTGTCAAATATTTTTGCCCATCACTTTGTTGCCCTCTTTCCGAGGAAACTTTTAATTGGCCAGAGGAAATGCCAATTGTTTTTGGGGTCTCTTCGACTCATAATGGTCAGAGTGAAATAGTTTCTGGCAGCCAGGAGGAGTAGTGTCTCAGTGTATCAGTGCATCAGCCATATGTTCGTTCGTTAGAGGTGACGACAGGCAGGCAGGCAGAGACGGGCAGGATCCCTCAGGATATTTTTGCCCCATTGAAATTGCGGCCATAAATTGCGGCCAAGTGTCAATAAGTGCAATGGAATACAGCAAGGGCGACATTGTTATGGTGAAAGTTTTCTACCAAGCCCCAAGCTAGCATTAAAAATGCATAACTAAAGGAAAATTTACGGCTTACAATCACGGCCTCTTTTCGCCCAAGTTGTATTATATTTCAGCCTTTTACGTAAATGTTGCCGGAATGTTATTTAAATTGAAGTTAACAGCTCCGCTTGCAGCTTCCTGTAAGTGGCTTGCATTACAGGGCTCGCGCAGCTGTGCGAAAAACTTTCGTAATGAAATTGCTTTCCATTTGTTGCCTTTCCATATAAAGCCCAGTACCGAGTTTTCAAGGAAAAAGCTAAGTTTTCCCTGCATAATGGTTGTGGAAAAAGCATTTCTAAGATACATATTTAAAGGATACAGATAAGAAGAGTATTCAATAGCGAATGGATGGGATTATGTCAGCTACAGTAAATAATCTATATTGGTAAAATATAAAAGTCTAAAGCAAACCTTCTATGCAGAAAATTGAATAATTATTAACAGATTGTCTTAAAAATAAATGCCAACTAAGATATTGATAAGCATTCTCTAAGCATTTTATACTTAAATGTATAAATATTTTATGTTTAAGTGTGAAAAATGTAAGGAAAATATCCCGATGGGAACAAGTGTAAAGGCGGAATTGTAAGAACTGGCTACAGGGCCGGATTGCGGGTTTCCGGCTGAAAATAATTCCCATGGCAGAGACGGGGCTTATTTTCTGGCACTTCAATTTATATAATTCGATATATGACTATATGTATGTATGTGTAATGAGCGTTTTCCTACCTAACTGCACTCCCTCAAGATTTGTACTCACCCCGCACAGACACAGGGCGGCATAGCGGTACTTGAATTTTCGCCTCGTCGGTGGTGGAGCACGTGGCTCTCGGGCAGCGGCGCGGGCACTTGCGACGATTTTGGCACACTACGCGGCGGCGCGGGGCACTTGCGACGATTTCGGCACACTACGCGGGCGGCGGGCACACTACGCGGGTACTTGCGACTGGCTAGACACTCTTGCAATGGCGCGGGCCACTTGCTATAACGATGGCGACGACACGTGTTTAAAAAAAATTGGCGGACCGACGCGGAATGCGGACGCGATATACTCATCTGGCGGTTCAAACTCGACTCTCTTCCCTTCGGCGCGCAGCCTCCGCTAAAGCCGCTCGGATGACCAAAAGCTCCTCTTGTTCCCTATTTCCAATGCATTCAGCTCTCCGCTTCCATTAGCATCACCGTAGGGATTAGCCCTCTCCCGCTCTCTGCACAAAGTACCTGACGCACTGGTGTGGTTCTACGTGTGCACGCGGCTCGACTTTCGCTCTCTCCTCTCACGACCGCGACTACCAACGAGCGGAGACGGAAACTAGGAAGCTCGTGAGTAAGTTTGAAACCGAGTTCGAGGTGAGAAGGCGAACTGCCCTGGCGCGCACACCGATGCAGCCGATCGCCCTCGCTCATCCAGGCCTAGGTGAGCAGAGCGAAAGCGTACTCTCCCGGGGTCAGCAATTGCGCAGCGGTTGATGGTTCCTTCTCTCTTTTCTCTTCACTCCGTTCTTTCGCTACCTTGATCTGCACTTAGACAAACTTCTGCGACTTTTTTCTTATATAAAACTACAAATAATGATAAAACTAATAATAATGAAATGTTAATAATAAGCAGGTAATCAAATTTGTGCGCTCGGAACAATTATCTATTATATTATAATCTCGTTTTATTTTTTTAGCCTTCTCTTAGGTAACCTATCACCCCGAAGAAGCATTTTTGCAAATTATTTGAAACTTTAAGTCAATTCAAAGGCTTAAAATTCATTTGCTGATTCTCATTTACCAATTGGGTAGGCAAACCAGCAACCACAGTGTTCCCATACCCGGTTTTTCTTAGCGAAAATTGAAAGCCCACAGAACAGCCTCTCTTCGTGCCAACCTCCTCTCTCCCTTTCCTGGCCAGGCCTGGCCTGGACGACAACACCGATGCATGCTGGCCACGCGCTCATTTCAGTTTAAATTGAATTGAAGCCAAATGCATGCCATGATTTTAAATTGTTTGGTTTGGTTTGGTTTACATTGCATTACGCAGAAAAACCCCCACCCAATCCAGGCGGGGCTGGGTGGATGGGATTCTCGGTGGGTTGGCTTTTAAGAGGGAACTTGGCGCATTGGTGCACAAAACTACACAAATTGCTGACATATTCAAATCAATGAGAATGGGATGTGCATGTGGGCGGTTATGGTTGCATCTTTATCACTCCCAGTACATGGGAAATAAATATTTTTAAATTATTAAAGGAAATAATTGGGAAAAAACACATTATAAGTCTAAACTAAGGGGTAAAGCCAGTCATAAATGTACTATACTAGAGGGATCTTTTATTAAAACAATTTAATTAGAGTTTAAAGTTGTGTTAATAAATATTAAATAAATATTGAAGGACTAAACTAAGATCCGTTGAATAAGCATCGACTTTAAGTATTTGATTTACTTCACCAAGATTTCAATTTTTGCCTCCCAATTCGATAGTTCTGGCCACCCCATAGTTTGGGGCCACCCCTAAACCATTTGTTTACTAAACTTAAAACGGAGCCGAAGGGAGGGGAGGCAATCAATGAGCCAAAGGAAATAAAAAACGTTTACGTTGGTGGCTTGTTAAGTGGCATATTTATGTAAGACGACGACCGCGCTTGATTCTGTGCCAAAAAAAAAAGAATCCAGACCGGAATCGAAATGAACCCGGGACCGAAACCGAGAACGAGACCGAGACCGGGACCAATTACTTGCGAGGTTGGCGGGTGGCGCCCATTTTGCGGATTTTTCGTCTCCAAAACTAGTTTTTCTCTTTGTTTTTCCCAGCTTTTCGAAATAAAATCTATTCAATTTATAAAAAAGCTATGTGGTTAAGCAGGGCAGCAAAAACAAAAAATGTAACAAAACAAAGAACCTTTAAATATGCTGAAAGAATAAAAGAGAAGCCAAGCAGACTGGCAAGCCCTTGAAAGATTTTGATAAAAGTAATTTAAAGAATTTAGTTTTATGGAAAGGTAGTTTTGTTTACAGAAGATATTATATTGGTGTTGTATAAATAATATATTGGTATAATATATACATAAATTGAGGTACTATTTTGACTTGAAGAATTATTAAAAGATGTCAGAAGCTTACAAGTAAATATTAGCTATCTGATAAACTGATTGTAAAGATCTGCTTTTCTCTTTGATATGATCTTTGAGTAAAGTTAACATAACTATTAAACCAACCATAAAGCAAGACTAACCAAAAGCAAAGAGCTGCGGATAAAGATACATTCAACCCTAGACCAAACCAGAAATAATTCAACAAATTTAGAATCCAAATATAGTATATATAAGGAAATAGTAACGTCAAAATCATACTTAGCCCCGTGAACCACCGAAAAAACCCCAATGAAGACAAGTTCAAGCCGGAATCCAAGTGGAAGTGACCCCCGCCAAAGGACACCAGACAGCTAACTGAAAAGGAATCCCTTGGGCACAAGGATACAACAATGGTGAATCTAGGCTGTGGCTGGATGCTGGCAAAAGTAAACGGGAGATGGAGGCTGGGGTCTGGGGGTACAGACAAACAATCTGTTGGTTTGACGAACTAACTGACTGGCTGACTGACAGCGACGTCGACTGCAACGCCGACTGCAACTGCAGCAGAAGCGTCGACACTGTTGGCACATCACATACGCCCGCCGATGAAAAATGGCTGCCCTTGGCGCCGAAGCGACGCCCAACTGTCAGACAGACAGCCAAAGAAAAACAATAAAAGGCTACGGAAAACCAAAGAAAAACCATACAGTCTAAGAAATTGAGACTAGGGGATACCTTAGCTTAACTTAAAGATACATTATACAGTGATAAAGCGAGTAATTCGGGAACTATGACACTTACACAAGTGGCCTTTGCTACTCCAAGCACGTGCTTGTTAGGGTAAGATGTTAGTAGGCGCGATAAGCTAGTTTATTTATTTCAAGCAAATTTTTAAAGAGTGTACAGTAGTTACTTGTGGGAATCGTAGATAAATAACCCGCCGATAAATATAATAAAAGGGTATGGAATAAAAACTAGCTGGTCTGTTGCCTGTATTTCGTTTTGGCCGCTCTGACTGCTGGCCCAATCCACGCTCGACGGCAAAGTTAAAATTGCAAGTAAAGCTTTTATCACGTGCTTATGCCCCACGAACCCGTTCCCTTTTTTTCAGTACGCCATTCCAAGCGGCTCTGAAAGTCGTAAGTAGGTTGTTTCCAGCTTTTCCAGGACTTCGTTTTTGGCATAGAAAATAGCTGAAAATCGAATTCCTTTTGTCCGACTGTTTACTGTGCCGGCTGCAAGGCAGGGCGGCAGGGCCCCCAAAAAAAACCAAATACCAAAAAAAAACTTACTGCACTAACTTGCCGCCAGTGTTGAGATTGAACGGAAGGATTGGTGTGCCCTAAATCAGGTTAGTCTGCTTAGCTTTATTTCAATTTTTATTCTGGTTTTTTGTCTGTTTTTTTTATTTTTCCCCCAAATACATTGAGTTGAATGCAAGATAGCGGAACTTTCTACCGGAAATTTATTTAGATTTCAGCCGTTATTTATAGGTAACCAAAGTTGTTTGTTTCTGTGTTTTAAAAGGGATAAGTTAAATGCTAGAAGGCTTATTTTAAGGTACTCTTATAATATATAAAAAATACCTTATTTACTTATAATTACATTTATTTATAATTGAAATAAAGACACCTTTATGGCCATCTTACAATTTATTCATACATATTGAGCAGCCCGTTTCATATTCATACTTTATTTGAACATTTTAATATTTAAAGTGCCCCTTGGCCTCTTTGAATTTCCCTTTAATATCCCAATAAAGGTTATACTTTATTGCTTACAATTTTGGGTGTTCGGTGTTTTAACCAACACTGTCTCTCCTTCTTTGACCATAATCGAGTTGATCATCATAATGCGCTTTGTGACGTTGTGTCAGCTTCAAGTGGCCGGGTGCCCAGTGCCTTCTGTGCGCTCGAAATCTGTGCATATTTTACACAATCCTTGGGACTTCAGTGCCCTGCTCTACCTCATCCGTATTCCACCCCCATTTGGCCCCCGCAAAACATACAACTTTTCGGTTGAGATTTATCGCTATCGTGCAACTTGGCCAAAGAGTTTTGGGGGCCAGCAAGGAATGGGTTTCCGGGGAATTTGGGCAATGCCTTTGGTTTGGACTCGGACTTGGAACTGGTGGTGGGCCTGGGTCCTGGATCTGGACCTACTCTCGCCCTTCCCGACAAAACATTCGGGACTAATTTCTTATGCACAGTGGTGGCTCAAAAATGAGAATTTAGTAATGGTCGCCGTTACCTGTATACTTTGAATTATAGCTCTAATGGAAAGATGAATGGTTGTAAGCCCTTTTTTTTGAGCAAATCTATAATTCAGTAAGGTCTTTAATGAGTTTAATGAGTGAGAAAATTAATAAGTAAAGGTTTTTGCTTTGACCTATGCTCGGTAAATGTTTTAAACAATATTTTTTGCATTTACATTTTCTTAAAAGTCCGAAATATATTCCCTTTCTTCAGCCAGATCATAAATCGACCAATTTGGCACTGGATGGAAGGGATGATGGTGGCTGCGAATCGATGATGGGATATTGAATTGAAAGTTATTTTGATTGCCAATCGATTGGATTGGATTGGGCTGGGCATGAATAAATTTTTGGCATTTCTCCATCCGCCGATGCAGCGCTGGATAATTGTATGCATGTCCTGTAAGATT
This sequence comes from Drosophila parvula, assembly GCA_018904695.1. Classification (NCBI taxonomy): domain Eukaryota; kingdom Metazoa; phylum Arthropoda; class Insecta; order Diptera; family Drosophilidae; genus Drosophila; species Drosophila parvula. The sequence continues at coordinate 6,515 of JAEIIG010006031.1, read as the reverse complement.
TTAGCATTTTAATGAGATGTTTACGCCATGGCCAATCAGTTGGCCAATCTATCGTGTTTTCGTCTAATTTTCATGTAAATAAGCCACGCCCCCTGCTGCCCAAACTGCAACTGCAACGCCTCCGCCCACCTGTGAAGCTCAATTGGAAGCAGGTGGTGGACAGTTAAAAGGGCGACCTGTCACAGAGAAGGCAATCCTTTTGTGGCATAACTGCTGAGCCTGCTAGCTACACTCGGAAAAAAGTTGCGTTAAAGTTTGTATATTTTATGAAATCTAAGCTAAAGACTCCCCAATTAAAATGGTATTAAATATATATTGTTTAAGAATACAAAGAAGTATTTTCATTTATGGAGATACATTAATTGTTTCTTAGCTAGAATCTTGCATGAATTTAAATTCCGAGTGCATCTTGTCTGCCTATCAAAACTGACAACAATCCCTTGTTTGACCAGCAAACACACTATGGGGCTTCCATAGGGGGCTTAGCTCCACATACCTGATACTCAGTGACTTCACAAAGTACGGACAGTCAGACGGCAAACGCACCGTTTAGTCATGGTTGCCTTTCCGGGAACGCTGTCCGCTGTCCCTTCCGCAAAAAGACGAAAAATGAGCCAGAATCCAACGTAACATGGCTGAAAGGCATACCAGGCAATAGTAGCCAGTAGCCAGTATCAGGACTAGAAAGAACAACCCACCTTCCTGCCAGGCTGCCTCATTTTCCCCAACTTCGCAGACCGTTTCACAAAACGTTATATGCAAATCGCATTTGGCATACATATTTAGCAGTTGTTGCCAAACAGCCAAAGGACCGTACACTGCGATAAAAGCTGGCGTTGTTTTACTTAAAAATATATATTACATAAATGTAAGAATGATTTATGAATAGTAAGTATTATTTAATTTGAAAAATCATAAGTTTTAAGCTATTGCTTTTAATAATCAAGAATTTGTGGGCTATTCGGTTTGAAATTTAATAAAAATGTATCTAAAAGTATACAATAAAATGTTTAAGGTAGCAAATAAAGTATATCGAAATGCTATAGAAATCATTAAGGGTTTTAAAACCCTTAAAAAAGACTCGGAAATTATGCTACATCATTTAACATTAACTGGGCACCTCGCTGCCTAGTTTAAGACACATTTTTAAGAGTTTTAAAAGCACACTTAAATTCTGGATCACCCTAGAATATTTTTTGTTTACAAACTGACACGTTGTAGCATTGTTTTGTATATATTTTTAAAAATTTCGAAATATACTTCATTTTGTAGCATTTATTCTGTTATTCTGTTATCATTATCTTAATTTCTCGCCGTGCACTGCCAAGCTGGAGCTCCTCCGTCCGGCATTAGCATATGCCAGCGACAGTTGGCTCCTGGCAAGGTTACACAAGCAAAACGCACACGATAAATAGGATATTGAAGTCACAGTTTGGGGAACACCACGCCTTCCTTTAGCCCACTTAGTAGTACGCAATCCGCCCCGCCCATGTAAGATACTTCAGAGATATATTCTCTCCCCATTTCGGGTCGCATTAAAAGTAAAAGGAAAACATTTTTGTGCCGCTTGTGCTATTTATGAATGTGCCGGACATCGATATGCCCATGGATATGGATGAGCTCCGATATCTCTTGCCGAGATAATTCGTTTAAGTTGGACTGATAAAAAATGCAGGCGGCTTTTAGGCGCAGCCAAATTCACCAGAGTAGCGGGAGGAAGGGGTGGACTTATCGGGGCAAAGTTGGTCGACAAATTATTGGAATCGCTTTGCCTTCGGATCTCGAGTCGGGGAAACTTTGAGTTTTGCTAATTGAAAAGCACAAAACGGGCGGCGGAAGAAGCCGTTTGGTCAAAAGGAAATTAATTGCAAATGACAAACACTTGACCGTAGGATATCCTTTCAATTTTAAGTTTTTTTTTTTTTACTCCAAGCCAACCGGATATATCCTCGTGCCATTTGCCAGGTCATCGATGGCATTTAATTTCCGTGCTGGCGCCAAAAACTTTAAGCTGCCCGGAGGCATTTTCACACAAAGTTTCGCCGGTGGAAACTTTGCTGAATTCCAGACAAGGTGAGCCAACATTTTCGGCCCTCTTTAGTTTCACATCTCTTTCTGCACTCCATCTCCACCTCAGCCCATAGCCGTTAAGTTTTCCAACTAAGGACATGGCTAACACCAACAAATCATCGGGCATACCCACTATATAAATAATCCAGGCAAACAAAGCTGGCCGGCAATACATGAAGGGCGGCCAGGATAAGGGGCCGATGCAAGGATATAGTGGGAGAACCAGACAGAGAATGAGCCAAAAGAGTTCGCGGCGGGAGTACAGTATGACTATCTTCTTTTTTTGGCAAGCTAAAGTAACAAGAAATATATGCTAGCTGGCATAAATTAATGGTAATATATATAATTAAATCTGAATAGTTATTTGAACATTAAACGTTAACTAAGAGAATATATCTTAAAACTAAAATGTACATCAATAAAAAGGCAACTAAAATAAATTAATATAATTAAAATCAAAAAGAGAAGTTCGGAATAACTACGTATTGTCCAATAGTCTCCCTTAAAATATATATAAATGCATTTTGTACTTTTTGTATTAGTTTCTCTGGCCATTTTTATGCTAAAGTTAAAAAAATTAATTCTAAAATTTGCTCCTTTGTGTTTTTAGGGCCGAAAATAACTATCTCTCTTTATTTTCTGAGCATTGTGATATCACATTAGCAAGAACATTCAAATCTTAAGCAAATTTCCCTAAAATAAAGTATATTCCCATTTAATTTCAGAAACCCACAAAATATAAACTTGATCAGGGTTAAAGTGGTTGCCAAATGGCTTGAAATATTTCTAAAATCCTATATAGAATTACCACTGTATCGATGTGACATCTCAGTGGCAATCAGGCGACCACCTAGTCGCGGCTGTTGCTGTTGTAATTTGTACGACACCGGCGACAGTCGCGACAGTCGCGACAGTTTGGTGCTCCACCTGTCTTTTCCCCCCTTGATTTCCCATCCCATCCCTGCTCGTCCTGCCTTTCACTCCAGCTGCCTTTTTTTTTTTAGTCCCCGTCGCCGTCTGGCATTGCGGTTAATGAAAACTGCGATTTTACTTTGGGGAAATTGGGTCGCTGCTCTTGTTTCTGTTTTCCGCACCCGGTGCCGCCGCCGCCGCCGTCGCCGTCTGTGTTGCCGTCTCTGTTCCTGCAGCCTATATCCGTCTCTCTCTCTCGTCGTCTGCTGGTGTAGCTGTTCTTCGTGCTGTGGAAAAACTGCTCGTTTTGCATTTACTTACTGGCGGCTGCTGCCATTTACTCGAGCCCTTATTCTCCATACTTGTTTTCTTTCTTTTCGGTTGTCGCTCTATTTTGCCTTTTTTTATAATTTCTTTTTTTTTTTTTGCTGGCAGCCAACACCAAAAGCAGAAGAAAAGTTGCGGGGAATGAAGTAAAAAATTTGTCTGCAGCGAATTTCCATACAATTTACTCTATACAAGTGAACTATTCGGTCGTTGAATAAATATGCAAAGAGATCATAAAGCGATACGGACTGCTAAATAGTCAAATAAATGGTAGGATTAAGATTTAGATCAGCAGTTCTAGATTTCTAAGGGATCTTCGGTAGTTAAGATGGTAAAAGATGGAAATAATATAGCCCATTTTTGGTAGTTAAGACAATAAAAGAAGGAAATATAAGAGCTCGTAGCCAATATTAAGTTCTAGAGTGGGGACTATAGCTTTTAAGCCCTTAGAGAAAATTAGAGCTGTGTAATTTTAGCTTCTTTATATATAATATGATATATATGAGCTTAATAGATTTTATATTGATACATTTTGTATCATAGTTTATATGTGTCTATTTTTTTTAAGAAATACCCAAAATTTTTACATTAAAATATTACTAATACGTTCCTTTTTCTTTCCATTTAATTCCCAGCCACTGGACATAAATAGTTCCCCAAAACCCTAAGCTCAGCAACTTAAATATTCAACAATGAACTCAAGTTCACATTGTCACTTTCCCGGATAAACCCAATTCAATTCTAGAGCTAACAAATCTTCTCCGTTATTGCACAATGATTATGATTGTACAGAGCATTGCAGGAACACCCAAAAAAAAAGAACATGTTGAGGACAAAAGAAGTCGGGACTCCTTTTATCTGACACATTGAAGTCCGCTTACTGTGGAAACACTTGGATATATTTTTTTCTGGCGCCCTTTGGTCTCCGTTTGGCAATGTCTCCCGGGATTCCCCCCTCTTTGCCTTTGCCAATTCTGTATTTGTCTTACTTCAAAGTCGCTGCTGGTGGTAAATCCATAATCAGTGTCGCCTTAGCGTCCAGTTTAGCGGTTGGCTTTGGCCATTTCCATAGATAATTTAAGAAGTCGCCGGGCAAGGACATAAATAAACACCATGCCACCCACATTTTTACACGGCAAATTACACACGGCTTAGAGGAATAACAAGGGAATATGGAAAGGCCATCCCAAATACAGTGGGGGACAAGGTTTTAAAGTTTCCACAGCATCTTATATAAATAAGTACATTAAATAGTATAAAAAATTCAATTTCAGACCAGAAAAAAATTGTACGTATACTTGATTTAAAGACTACAATAAAATTACGTATACGTACAAACATTTCTTTGAACAAATATAGTTTCAAGCTACTCTAAAAGTGTCATTTATTAGTAAACCATTAAAAAAGGAGACACTTTATTAATATATCAAATTAAACAATTTATTTCCCTTTTTCAAAGCGTTTGCCATGCTATTATTTTGATCTGAGCTGTTTGTGTGTTTATAGTGGAATATTTTCACGCCTCAATAGCGCACATTTGTCTTGTGTAGACGGGCCAGCGTTTTCAACGTTATCATTTTAAGCAGGCGCACAGGGTGCTCATGTCCCCTTGTCCCATGAACAAGGACGAGAACAGGCCAGGAGACATGAGCCAACGGAGAGGGCAAGGGACCAAGAATGGAGGGCAGTCTGCTGGCTGAACATAAAATGCACTTGGCCGTGTCTCTGGCGTCTGGCTGGATTCGATTGGAGTGGACTTCTACCCACTGGACACGGCACTGCAGTTTAAAGACCAAAACAGCTCGGGACCCGTGCGCTTGAAATTCTGTAAAATTGGATATGGCCAAGCCAGTGGTTTTACACACCAAAGAATGCAAAAGGTGTAAATGGGACAACGCAACACCAGCAGGATATCTACAGTCTCACTTACCAAAGTGGAATTATTTTAAACCAGGCACAAGGACACCTTAAATTTGGGAACATAAACTTGATAAGAGAGCTGAGGTAAAGTTTGATGGAGTTTTTACTTTAACTACGAACTCTGTAACTTCTAATTTGAATTTTTCCTACGTTCGTCGTTCCGCCATTGGTAGTTACTATTCACTGTAGTCTAATAGTATTTACAGGCACTCAATGTGTCCAACTAATCGAGCCAGAGACAGAGATACATGACATCTAATAGGCTTTGACCAGAGCAGAAGGAAGGATGCGTGGCACTAGACACTGAATGTATATTTTTTAAATAATTTATCAAATACCCAATGTCATGCTATGGCATTGTTGATGCTCTGTCGGCTCTTTTGGCTCTTTTGGCTTGTAATGAAATTAAATATTGATGCAGGCGTTTTGCGGGCCAAGAAAAATACGAAATATCGGAAAGGCCGGAAAACCACAGGCCTAATAAAACTGCTCATAGGCATTAGGTAATCAAAATGTTAGCCAAGTCCAAGCATTTTACGCAATTTTACAAATTCAACTCTCCATTCGTCGCTACCCCTCCACCTTAGCTCTTGCCTTGAGAGCCTGTCTGAGTCATTTTATTACTTTGAGCATTTTTGAGCATTTGGGCAAATACTTTTCATGCATTTTTAAATTGAAGCAATTATGAAGCAACTGGCTTAGTAAAGACATTTCCATCTCCTTTAATTGGCGGCCAAGCTGCAGCAGTCTTAAGCTGCATTTTCTCCGGCTTGTGTAAGACTGGCCGGCTGGATTGTAAAATCTTCATTGGCCCACAAAAATGTGCATAGAAATTCATTTAACAATTTGTGGTTTTTTCCTCACTAATTGTTTTGCCAAAGAAAAAAGAAAAGGCCCAAGGTATAATCCCAGAAGGAAAGAAATAAAAGTTGCCAAGTGTATACATTTGAGGTGTCCAAGCAAACCGATAAATTGGTTGGCAATTATAAACCAAATATTTGCATATCTCAAGTGCAACAACAGCAAATACCGGCACTTATTCCCAATTCAAATGGAATTAGACAGACTTTCGGCATCATTATTAGCCAAATAGAAATTTATTTAAATTTTTAAAGAAGACATTTAAAGATTAAAATTGTTTTTATTGCATCTATTAGATGTTGGAGGTATACAATTAACCTTTTTAATAGCACAATAAATGTATTAAGATTGGATTATAAATTTGTTAGATAAAAACATTTATTTGTAATTATTTAAAGCATTTACAAATAAGTTAAATAAGACTT
>JAEIIG010005991.1:0-12801 GCA_018904695.1 Drosophila parvula | reverse complement strand
AGATTTTAGTGTCGGAATGAAAAGTAAATGAATTTTTCAACATCAAATCGAAGCTTATTTGCAAAAGAAAATAAATAGTTTACTCATTTATTTCACGCCATCAACAGATTTAACAAGCTTTTTTAAAGAATTATTTTCTGAGCCAATCATGGAATTAAAAAAATACAAATATTTGCCGCCGGCAACAACAAATTGAGTTGGCCAGGGGTCGATAACTCCATCGCCAAAAGCTATCGACAAGACTGCGATACTGTTGGTGGGCCGAAACAACAAGTTAAAAAAAGTTTAAATACATATATTACGGCATTAATATTTAAAAAGAATGGTAAAGTAGATTTTTCAAAATAAATCTTAATTAAATCGCTTGAATAGTAAAAGTGAAATAAAAAAGTAGTTAAAATCGCAGGAATTGATACTCATAAAAGGGTGGCAGCGCAATTGTGGTTTTGAAACAAACGCGAATCGAAAATGAAAACCGAAGCTGCCTGTATATTCTTATTTCTTATGGTGAAGAATATATTAATTACATTATTATATCATATATTACCCAAAGATCTATGTACATAGTATCTTTAATGCGTTTAATCTCACCCTGCGGCGTCTTGGAGCTACTAGATGCCATGCCAGTTCTCGACGGTCCCGGCTTATTCGGATCGGGCACTGGTGTTGGTTCCGGCTCATCCACTTCCTGGTAGAACCACAGCAGCTTATTCTTCATGTTGGGCAGAAACAGCTGATTGATCTCATCGAGCTAGACGCGATACGGGGGATGGAATTACTATTGCTTTCGGAACGGGCGGGATGACAGCCTACCATATCCCCTTCGAATATGTAGTCCATGAGCTGATGCCTGGGTAGCTGCGTGGCATCGATCAGCAGCTGGAAGGTGAACTCGAGCCGGGGATCCATCTCTCCACGACGTGCCTTGCGCTCGCATTCTTCCCGCCGGCGCTGCGCTTCGTCCGGGTCCATTTCGATTCCGATTCAGATTTTGATTCGGAAGTTTGTGTTATATTTGAAGGAATTTAGAGGCCGACATGCGTTGGACCGTTGGTGTTCCAGAAAATAATTTAAGGATCAAAATTTTGCAGTGCGGGAGTGGTTTTTAGATTTTATTTTTTTTTTATAAAAATCGATTTCAAGTTGTAGAACAAAATGAAACGTTCGTTTTTTCAAAATTCAAAAGTGGAAGAGACCAAAAATTCGTTAGTTTCAAAAATGGCACACGATTTGGGTAAACACTAGGCATGCGTGGCAACTAATTAATAGTTGCGAACGCCTACAAACTACTTTCAAAAAACTACAACAAATTACTTATGTACATGTGTATATACTATATAGCATGACAACGGATACAAAAGTAGTAGTACAAAAACCAAAAGTGCGCTACTTCGCGTTCTTCAAACACTATACAGTAGTAAATGGATAAAGGAGTGATTTCGTAATAATTTACTAGGTTAGGTTGCAGCAACGGAAGTGTAGTTCTTTACAGTTGTTACAGTGGTTAGTTAGGAGTTAGTTAGTTAGTTACTCAGCTAAAACGAAATGAAAACACGTGTTCGGATATTAGATGGATATTACGGGGGCCTCAACTAGCAGCAGCAATATACACACGCAAGAGAAAGATTTGCAACTGGCTGGGATTGAGATTACGTAATCGTTCAAGGGACTTTTGGTATCTAGGGCAATATGCATTACGCAACTTTCTAAGGCAACATTCGACAATGGTTACTTTACAGTACACTCGATACGGCTAGTTAGTAATTAGTGCGTTCTCTCCAAATTGCAGGCACCTGCAGGATGTCGCCCTGGTCCTCCTCTTCCTCATCCTCATCACTACTGCCCCCATCGCCACGCATTGCCAAGACATGCTCGACCAGCTTCTTCTTCTGCACGAACATCTTGGCCAAAATTCTATCCAAAAAGCAAAGTACTTTCCAACAGCTGGAGCACACAGTCTCGAGGCAACTTAATCAAAAACCATTGTAGATTTACTGCGATTTTCTGGATTCTGATCTGCGTTCCACAACACGACTTCTCCTTTCTGTCAAAATAAGCTAAGAACTGAATTGAACAAACAGGCTTAATACGCACCAAGTTACCAAGACAACGGCCTGAGGAAGTTCCATAGACAAGGGCTCATCGAATTATCGAGTGTTCTCCCGGTATTCCTTATTATTATTCGGTTGCTATTCAGGGAAATAATTATGGTTAGCGGATCAATTTTCTGAGAAGTACTCCATATAATATGACCTAATAATATGCAGCTTTATGGAACATATTTAAAATTGAACTTAAACTTGATTATAATTTATGAAATCTTAAATACTATTAATGCATTTCATATTTACAATTATGTTGATCCACAAATCTCTAAATGTATTAAAACATAAATTCAACACTGCGGAGAGCAGAATAATATGTTGACAAATAAAGGCAAATGTCGACACCAAATTTGGTACTTAGCTCTAACTCTTATAGTCTCTGAGATCTGCTGTTTCATACGGACATCTGATCAAGAATATACATACTTTATAGGATCGTATATGTCGTATGACGCAACTTCTCGGAGACTATAAGAAAGAGGTGCTCACATGCACAACATTTTTTATTATCAATGCACACAGCATAGGGCTTTGTATGAGGCCGTGACATATGTATGTATGTAGGAAAGATTATCGATCATAAATAAGGAGCTATCAAATTTGGCATTTTTCATATATTTTTCCTGTCGCGTTCCTTTGCTGATAAGACGGAGCATTAATTAAATTTCGATTTTTTTTCATTCAATTGTGTGTGGGTCAAATCAAAAGTGATACATTTTTCCTTTAAGTGAGCTACCAATTTTCTGCAAATCTACACGCCGATCAAGTTTGTCTAAATCTTGAAATTAATTCTAAAAACGAATTGTGCGTTTGATTAGTAACTTTTGTTAATATATTAAATTCTGCATAAGAGTAAGATACCACTTTTATTGTTAATGTAACAGGATATGAGTAATCGGTTGTCAATATTGCAATACATTTTCGGTGTCTTTAAAAAATATGAAAAATATTGACTTTTTATAACAGAACAACCAAATTTTTACCTTAATAGAAATTATTATCAAAACTTTTTATACATGTTTAAGATAACTATTTTAAATAAGTTCTCAATATCTTTAAAAGAATATTACAAACAAAAACAAACAAATTTTATTTTTAATGCCAAATAAAAACTCTATTATGATGAATTTGTTTTATGTACAATTTTGGAGTTTTTGTACATAGTTACTCGTATAATGTAATTTTAATAAAATTTAAAATAGGTCTAGTGATTTCTAGAATTTTGACTCATCTCAAAAAAAAGCTCTACCAAAATAAGGAAGTTCTCTCTTAACAAGTAGTGTAGGATTTATATTATCTTCGAAGTTGGTGTGGTTCCGTCGATCGCATTTTAGTTTTTTGAACTTCAGCTTTCACCATTTTTTCTTGTCAAGGGAAAAATTTTAAACAAATTTCTTGTGGTATTGCTTTTAGAAATTAAGTTAATGTGAAAATATACATTTCCAGTCGAAGCTGATTGCTTTCCAGAAGAAACCTAAAAACGTGTCCTCTCTGTCGGCATCTCCACACTTGTTATCCAGAATAATGAAGGCAATTATTTGTGAAGTGTTCTGAAGTTGGTTGTCAATCCGTTTCCAATCCCCACCAAATCCATAAACTTAATCATGGTAACGTTTTGTTGCTCAATTTGTTTCCCTTTTAAAATAAGTCCTGTTTGCATCTAACAGCTGACAAACGCGTAAACTTCGATGTCGATAGGTAACTCATGTTATTGGAAACCGAGTTGATCAAATTGCAAACTGCGAGGATATATGTACATCGACTTTCCGAACTTAGCCTATATTTAGATTATTGTCTGTGTGTGTTAGATATTTAATGAAGTAGTTAGAGATGAGAAAAGAAATACAAACTACGTAATATTTGATTACTTGGAAGAGGGGTGTCTTAGCCAATGATTATGTAATCATTTTATATAAAAATATATTTTTGAAAAAAATTCTTTTTTTTATGGTTTGTATTTTTCATCCTAGAAATCTGCGAATATGCATGTTATAATTAATACAAATATATCAAAAAAATTGGACTGCAAAGCAAAGAATAGCTTGGCGAGGTTGCGTTGAAGATGAGTCAAAAATTATGAAAAATGTAATCTATGGACAGCCCCAAATAGGTATGACTACAGAAATATATTTTTTACTCTAAAAATGGCTAGATTTAGTTACATGATGACAATGGGATAGCACTAGCGACCATATGGTCGCAGAGGGCCGGCAGATAAATTAGCTGATCCTTTTAGCACTGTCACTTATTTGTTTTGCTATTGATTCCACTTTATTAAGTAGATTTAGTTTATAGATTTTCGCTTTCCGATTTCTACGAAGTATCCCATTTATGTATATTTTTAATGAAGGTATGAAAGAACGCATTTAGCTTCAATGCAAATAAAAGAAAATAACTAAATACCAGTCGCAAAAAAAATATATACATATGTATATAGCAGAACTACTAAAAGAGATTACCTTAAACGGATCTCAATTATAAATAAAGTGTTTAGGGTATTAAAAACAGTGAAACAAGCATAATGTGTTACATATTTATACCATTGGCCGTAAAGCAAATAAAATTTGTTGTCAGAAATAAAAAGAATGCTACTATGTTTAAGCAGCCATATAATTAATTTTTGTTAAGATACGAAGTTGCGGTCTCCTTCAATCAATTTTAATCTTACATATACTGTTAACAGCGATATTTTAAAATAAATAATTACCTGAATTTGTATTATTTAGTCTCATATACTGGCACTTTGCTGAAAAAAAAATTAGAAATAAATCTTTATTTAAGTGCATTGTTGAAACCGCGTACAAATAAGAAACTAACTCATACAAATTTGGTAAATACAACTTCCCACAAATTTGACAGCTGATATTTCTAGAGTTGAAGGTGCAATCGTCACTTTTATCTTACCTTGTTAAGAGGTGTTTTTGTTTAAGGCAACATTACAGTTTACGTGCAGCCCTAATGTAAAAATATGTATAATTTACTCGAAATACGTTCCATAAACTAATTTGACAACCCAGTGTGACCAGTTGGCGTTGAGTGGGAAACGTAAAATTGTTTGGCCATTTTTGCGGGCCTTGTGGAATCTCTAGAAAAGAGGAGGCGGTCACACACTGCTCAGTTTTTGTGCATGACAATTTTTATTCAGCCGAATTGCCTTTTTTTTGTAACGAAAGCAGGCTGTCAGTCAGTAGTTCACCGGCTCCGTAAACCGTTAAGCAGCAATTCGCAAGTAGCAACAGAATGTCGGCAGCAGCAGGGTAAGTGAAGTCTACTAGCGTAGCCCCATTCTCGGTCCTTGTTCGCACTTCTTTTTGTGGCTTCTCTGTGCGTCGCGTGCTTTGTTTCGGCGGCGACGGCGTCCATTTTCGACCGCCTGCCTGGCCGCTGGCGACAAACGGTCCGCCTTATGCTGCAGGAGCTCCGCATGGCCGGAAGACGGTCATAGCTGTGCACTGGCGGTGGGCGTGTCCCGTGCGCATCTGCATTGGAATATTTCTGAGCCAAATCGGTGAAGCAGCATTTGAGGTTATGTCTGACTTGTCGGATTTTCGGCATGGACTTTCGGCCGGGCGAGTCTCGCATATATGCAAATGGTGGCCAGTAACATTTGCATAGGTCGCGGCCTGTCCAGCGGGCTTCCAGAAAACTGTGCGCCGGCTGCCATGACAACCGCACACCCTACCAGCCGTACCCCCGGCACCCTACACCCTACACCCCAATTGGTAGTCTGTTTGTGTTTACCTAACGATGCGCTTCGTTTCAGCTCTATTCCGCCTCCAGTTTCCTGGGCTCAGCGCAATGACTTGGTCTACGTCATCATTGATGTGGAGTGCAAGGACATCGAACACAAGTAGGTGCATCTCCAATAGCTATTGATTCTGAACCCGAACCAGCCGCTGATCCTTTAACCCGAATTTTGCCTCGCAGAGTGACGGAAAACAGCTTCACCTTCAAGGGCATCAACGTGCTGGATGCGTCAAAGAAGTACGATGTCACACTTAACTTCCTCCACGAGGTGGATCCCGAGAAGGTGACCAGCAAGAACATTGGGCGCTGCCTGGAGTTCACAATACCCAAGAAGGCGGCGGGTCCCTATTGGGCCTCCCTAACCACGGACAAGACCAAGTTGCATTTCCTGAAAGCCAACTTCGCCAAGTGGCGCGATGAGTCCGATGACGAAGAGGGTGAGTTTGGGAGTTCCTCCTTTTTCTATTCTTGAACTGAACGAATGCACATTCAACGTCTGGTGTCGCTTTATTCCGCAGGTGGTGATGCCAAAGACAACGGCATGTTTGGCAATTTCCTGAACAGCCCTGGCGGCGACTGGAACAACAAGTTCGACGACTTCAATGTCGACGACGAGGAGGAGGATTCGGATGACAACATCCCAAGCCTATCGCAGAACGACGAGGAAGATGAGGAAGGCGGCGAGGGCGACAAAGAGAAGAAGCCTGCTGCCTAGACCGCCAGTTAGACGGTGTCTAGCATTTTGGCGTAGTCGTACCGTTGGCCGAGGCGCTTATACCATTAAGTCAACACGAACACGAACACAACACTCACTCCTCCTCCTCCCACGCACTTTCAAGAAGAAATCACTCAGCCACTCCACCGCCCATCGATACATCCACTCACGCATGCGTACATAACACACTATTCCAATCGAAAAGAAGCCACATTTAATTTAGATGAATATACGTATTCAGGGGAGCGATGTTAACAAGAAGCAACACAAGGAACCAGATGAATTAGCGCCGACAAGGGAAACACAAGTTTTACGCTAGAAATTAATAACCGGAGGAAAGCTACAACCAATTCATTGCGAAATCAGTTTGCAATTTATTATTTTTGTTTCCTGTAAATAAAGGAAATTACAATAAAACAAAATGAAAAACTAAAAAGTTAAATCAATTTTAAAAGTTGAGGGAATGTCGACAAAAGACAACTATAAAACGGATGGTCTGCAAATTAAACTCCAAAAATGTAGCTAGAAATGTTAAAATTTTGAAATGATATGCAAGGTACGTTATGTGTACGAACGATCACCATAAATTGTCTATTAATAACTACATAACATTCATGTACTCTTAAAATATGTACATACATAAATAAGTGACAATATGTCTATTTATTAACGTATAGTTGTATATGTATGTAGGTAATAATTGGTTAAAACAATGCTAAACTAAAGATAAAGAACACTGGCTACTGAGGCTTTGATTGTGGCATGTAGGGAATCGTCTGTGAGTATTTATGTATTTACAGCAGGTGTGGACACGAAATATAAAGCGAATATAGCAGCGCAGCGAGACAAAAAAAACAACAACGCCGCGATGCACCGCAGTCATGAGCCTGGCAAATTTTGACAAAAATACAAAATATTTCACAACTTAAAGTTCTTCAGTCTTTTTTCTGTTCTTGTGCCTAACAAGAATGACTAAAGAACAAATCACAAAATTTTCACTCACTGCAGAAGCGTGGCTGCGCGATTCCCTTTAAAATTGTTGTTGCTTTGGGTTTTTTGTTGCACACCCGAAATCGCCCCCTCTTCGACGTCTTTTTTCAATATCATTTGTTGTTATTTCTTCACGGATCGCAAAGCGCGAACTACGGTCGCTTAAGAGCATTTGCTACTGAGGCCCAAGAAACAATTGTATCTTGTTAAAGCTGTCTGGGAGTATTTATTATATACATACATATTATTATATATGTATGTACATTACATATATGTATGTAAGATTGGCTTTATAACGTGAAGGTAAGGACTTTATTTGAGCTTTCGGTTATTGGATTAGATAGTGTTTTCGCGAGTGAAGTATATGGTTCTAGGTTGCAAGAGGGCAGTGTACTCTGCTAGTAACTATGTACATATAATATGTACATATGTACATACATACATATGTATGTAGGTGGGAAATTCGTAGGAGTTGCCAAATACAGTTTGTCAAATATGTAATTCTTTGCAAAACAAAAAATGTCATTGAAAATCGTTTTGAAATTTTATTTTTAATAAGAATAACACGATTTTTTAAAGTTTTTTTTTCACAATATTGTAAGGGTGTTTATTATGAATTAAAAACAAAACATATTTCAGCATATAACATAACAAAAAACAACAAAAAATTAGAAAATATTACGCTGTCAATTAACTCTTTGCAAAATGCAAACACATATGTAGATGCTAGAGAGAGAGAGAGACAAATTACAAGAAAACGGTAAATCAAATTCGTGGAAAACGAACTTGTGCGGGTTGCATGTAAACATGAATAAATACAGACTTACCATACATATGTATATAAATCTGATTGGTATCTTGGATCTTAAAACAGTCATGGGAACCGAATATAACGGAAGGAGTCACTGGGCAACAGGAGAAACAAATAAACTTCCACCGTCGCTATACGATGCACTCATGAGACAGGTAGAATGTGCCAAAACTTTCAATTTCTTCAGTCATTTTTCTTTACTTTTGTGCCGACTTACATATGTATGTACATATGTAAGAAAAACGACTAAAAATGAAAACAAATTTTCAATCAGTGCAGGCTTTGTATTTGCAAACTCAAGATCGCGGCATCGGGATCTTTTTTGTCTCCTCTTTGAAGTCTATTTTCCAATTGATTTTGTTGTTGCCTTTCTTCATAGATCGCTGGACACGAGATTTGCCTGCGCCTCCCAAAAAATAATAGAGAGGGGTAGCTGCAAAAGAGCCACTACGCGCCCATCCAGGCCTTTAAGCCCTCCACTGAACATTATTATTTTAAATTCCGCGCACAATTCCTCTTTATTGGTTGAGTTGGCAGCACTGTTGCTGTGGAAACGCGGGGAAGAAGAAGCACGCTCAAAAAGGCGAAGCAATCAAAGCGTTTCCACTCGGAAAATCAGGACTTGTTGTCAAGCCATCAAACGGAAAAGCCCACAGAGCTCCAGCACCACAATGAAACCAGCTGCAATTCCGGCGAGCGAACGGCGCCTGGCCTTCCTGGCCGAGTGGTATCACGCGGAAGCTGGGATAATCCGCACCTTCCTGATTACTTACTATGTGGCCGACAAAGCGGTAGAGGTGGTAAGTCACATTAGCCAGGGCAACCCGTAGATACTTGCTGCCAACATGTTATCCTTGCCAGTTTGACCAGCGCAACAAGCGAACCTTCTTGCGTCGCACCAAGATTCCGGAGCTGACTCAGCGCGACTTCTTTGTCGGCTCCAAGATCAATGTCTTTGGTCGGCAGTTTGACATTGTGGATTATGCGGACGATACTACGCGGACCAACCTGGCCAAATACCGAAAAAAGTGAGTGTCCCGTCGCACAGCAACCTCCATAACATTCCATCTTCAATTTCTTGCAGGGGCTTCGTTTTGCTGAAGAATAGCATGTGGACCAAGCATCTCGGCAAGTTCCTGAAAACACTGATCGACAACAAGATCAACATAAACCAGGGCCTAATGGTCGATCTCACGCCAAAGATGGCCACTCAGTTCCTTTCCGGCAAGGACAAAACCAATGTCTCCATCTCGTGAGTAGCAAGGGCGTGAATGGTTTCATCTTATCCTTTCGATCCCTTCTAGTGTCCTGATGAACGAACTGCTGGCTGGCCCGGCCATCAGCCTGGAGTTAATCGGAGATAACGTTGTCGAAACCATGAAGGCCTGCGCCGGCCACAAAAGCCCCGATGTGGAGGCTCCCAGTGTCAAGCTGCCGCCCAGCTTAGAGGAGCTGTGCGAGAATGAGGAGGTTCGCTACGGGTTTTATTACTCGGACAACGACAACGACGTGGTGATGGACCTGCGGTTCTTCTTTGAGGCGAGCAACAGCATCATCAAGGAGTGCCTGTTCCAAAACACCACGCTGGCCATAATCAAGCCGCACAGCATCAAGGACGGCCTGCTGGGCGACATTCTTTCTGAGATTTTGGCCAATGGGTTTCGGGTGACGGCCATGCGCATGATCCTGATGGCGCGCATTAACTGCGAGGAGTTCTACGAGGTTTACCGCGGCGTCCTGCCCGAGTACATACCCATGGTTACGCAGCTGGCCAGCGGGGTGTGCATGTGCATGGAGATCGCCTCCGTAGATCCCGACAAGCAGGCACACAAGGAGTTCCGTAACTTCTGCGGCCCCATGGACCCGGAGATCGCCAAGCTTCTGCGCCCGCACACGCTGCGCGCCAAGTTTGGAAAGTCCAAGGTACAGAACGCCGTCCACTGCACGGATCTGCCGGACGATTGCCATCTGGAGCTGCAGTACATGTTCAAAATCGTCGACTAACCCCATTAGTTGCTTTAATTAATTGTTTAAATATTTATTTTGAGTTTAGTGCGTGTGTGGCTGTGTGCGTGATTATAATAAATTATCGGTGACAACAATGCACCCATTTAGATGCTGTCACTCCGGCTCGTGCTGGGCACATCCCGATCCTCCGGATCGTTGTCCAGGCCCCGAACGTACAGGCCTCCTTTGCGCTCTTGCAGAGTGTAGTCAAAGGCCAAGAGGGCGAAGATGATTATGCACACCATCATGACCACCGCGTAGAAGAAGTACTCTGCCATCTGGGAGCTGAGTAGAGCGAGCTCCGTGACCAGGACCACGATGAGGTTCCCGAAGGCATTGTTTAGGAACCAGGCAGCTGTGACCACAGACTTCATGCTGGTTGGGGCTTGGGTGAAGGCAAACTGCAGACCCGGAATCGAGAGGAACAGTTCGCCCATCATGAGGAGCAGAAACTGTGGCATCTGCCAGGCAATGCTGACCGTTTGGATGGGCGAATTCTAAAACAATTTCATAATTGTATTGGCAAGAAACCTGGGAATTTGTGATTTTTCACCATAATGCGTTCTTGCACGGCGCCCGCGCAGAAGAAAGCTCCGGCAGAGAAAATCCCACCCACAGTCACGCTGTGGAGCGGCTGCAGTTCCCAGTATAGGTAGCGGCGCAACAGCGGAACCGTTATGTACTGCCACAGGGGTATGAGCATGAAGAGGAAGATGGGGCCGACGGCCTTGGCCTGATCCGGTTGGATGGTTACGCCCAATACTGTGGTGTTCATTTGGGTGGCCTGGAAGGTCCAGCTGGAGTCCTGCTGCGCCAACAGGGCGAAATAAAAGGGCAGCGGAATGAACAGCTTGGAGATCTGTTGAGGATAATGGCACATATTATTGAAGGGAGCTTTGGGGCATCTCTACTTACCCTCAACACCCGCGATACATCATTGACGAAACTCTCGTCATAGGCTCCAACTGCATTGTGGAGCCAGTAGCTGGAGCACTTTGGGGCCTTGCGGCGCCGCCATTTCTCTACAAGACCCGCTTTTATACAACCACAGAACTTAAAGAGTATGTTGTCCGCGGCCAGCTTCTCGGACTTGTAGAAGCATTTCCCAACCATAAAGATAACTGACATCGCCGATTTATTAATGAATTAATTCAAATACCAAAACCAAACCGATGGATACTCACACCACGCCATCAGAAAGGCACTGCCCAGGGTGCCAAATACGGCCGGATAGCACTCCGTCTTGCTGAAGCACTGCGTGTTGGCCCGCACTAGCGGCGGAATGATCTTGCTTAGAAAGATCCCAAAGTAGTACACGAAATAGTAGAAGGAGAAATACTCGGCCAGGTGAACGCTTTGTTCCGGTAGCTTGAACTGCAGGGCTCCCAGGGAGGTGATGCAGGCGCGAATGGACCCATTACCCACGGCTATGAACAGCAGGGCGATGGTCACCAGCAGGCTAGGACAAGGGTGTGTGTTAAATTTAAAATTTAAATTTATTTTTTATTTTGGAATACGAACGAAACTCGAATCAAAGGTTAACTTACACCAAAGACACACCCATGTTGGGCAAGGAGGTCAGTGTGAGCAGGAGCCATCCGAAGGCATACAGGAAGCTGAATGCCGAGATCGTGCGCACATTGCCCATGTAGCTATCCGCCAGGATCGCTCCGATGATGGGACAGAACTGGCCAAAAAAGTTAAAGATGTGCAGCACCACCGTGGAGAAGCTCTCCGTGAAGTTGAGATCGTCGCGCAGATAGAGCGCGAGTACGGCTGAAATTTAATTAAATAATTATTAATCTGGTAGCCGCCGGGCTGCAATCAATCTCGATTTATTGACAATGAAATGAAGGTCGCCGCTGCAATCATGACTGTGCCACATCATATGAAAATATTGAAATACAATAAAAATAAGAAGTCAATTATCACTTTGGACGGTTCTCCAAGTAGTGACGATGAGCAGCGCGCATGACAACCACTACTAAGTATACATTGTACATATGCACAAGGAATTGAATATATACGATTTTAAAAATAACAATCAAAGGGTATCACATTTGAAATTGCAATTGGTACAGAAGAAATTGGGGTGAAAGTGAAAGTGTAAAAGCAAATATTTCCAACTTTGTGGTTGTTGGGCCTAATATAGCAAAATCCCCCACTTTTAAGCTTTCTTCTGGCTCTGTGAGCGCTTCAAATATACTTTTCGAATTGAGATTGTAGTTTTGTTTGCTTTAAAATTTGTCTTATCTTTGAAGACTGTCATTTTTCGGCTGAATGCCAATTAATATATAATTTGTAATATTTATTTATTTATTTATGAAGAGCTACCAGTAATTTAAAATGAATAGGTAGCGGTGTTGTTCAGCTCGGTTTTTTACAATAATTACATGAGTACTATTTTATATATACATTTTGGCTAA
>JAEIIG010005966.1:0-20744 GCA_018904695.1 Drosophila parvula | reverse complement strand
CGGAACGGGACTATTTAGCTTAAAGGGTGCGTGTTTTTGGAGTAGAATATGTGGCAGTTACTCAAGTACGAATTCCATCTAGATCCCACCTGGAGCATCCATCGGAAGTTGCTGAATCCTGCCTTTGGCCACAAGGTTCTGCTCAGTTTCCTGCCCATTTTCAACCGAGAGACGGCTCTGCTAATGGAACAACTAAAACTCTTGGAGGACGATGGAGAGAAGGATCTGATTCCACTGCTACAGAGCTTTACCTTGAGCGTAGCCACGCGTAAGTAACTCAGAGAGTCCTTCTTCTGTAGATTTACTTAGTATTTCTTCTCCATTTAATAAAGAAACCACAATGGGTAGCGATGTGAAGAGCGAGGAGAACTTTCGGAGCAACTCCCTGCTGGAGCGGTATCAATTGTGAGTATGGATTAGAATTCGGACTGCTGCATTATGCATTTATAGAGCTCTGAACACCATGGCAGATATGTGCTTTTCGCCTTGGCTTAATAGCCGATTTATACGCCAACTGTTGGGCAAGGAATCTGAATACTTCAAGGCAAAGACCGAGATCCGTCAGTTTATTAAAAAGGTAAAAAACACAAAGTATATCTTATTGAACATACTGAGACTTTCATTTAAAACCTCTCAGCTCATTCAGAAGAAGATGGTGGAGGATGCCAAGGAATCGTCGTTGCCTTCCATTCAGTCCCATGACAAGAACATTTTTCTCAATGTGGCCACGGATCTACTAAGACGCGGAGTGTTTAACTGGAAAAACGTTGAAGACGAGTCGAATATTATAGTGTTTGGAGCTTTTGAGACGACGGCAAATACCGTTTACTATACGCTCATGTTGCTCGCCATGTTTCCCGAGTACCAAGAGAAGGCCTTTGAGGAGATACGAAGCTTGTTTCCGAACACCGGAGACTTTGAGGTTACCTACAACGACATCCAGCAGATGGTGTATCTGGACCTGATCCTCAATGAGTCAATGAGGTGTGTGCCCCCGGTTCCGGTTGTGTCCCGACAAACGACGCAGGACCTAAAATTGTCCAATGGAATAGTGGTACCTCAGGGTATTCAGATAGCCATCGACATGTTTCACATGCACCGCAGCAAGAAAATCTGGGGACCCGAGGCAGAAACCTTCAATCCAGATCATTTCCTGCCACACAATATCCAGGATAAGCATCCGTATGCATTTGTACCCTTTACCAAGGGTATCAGGAATTGCATAGGTATGGGGTCTATTTATTTTTGGGAAGTGGAATTGCTTATAGTCCATAATCTGTTGCTTTATAATTTCAGGCTGGAGATACGCTTTAATTTCGGCTAAGGTGACACTGGCCAAATTGTTAAGAAATTACAGGTTTCGGACCAGCTTTCCCTTTAAGGATCTGTACTTCGTTGAGGATATAACACTGAAGCTAAAAGTTGTGCCACTGATAGAGCTCCAAAAAAGAATTTAAAGGTGTTTGTTATTGTTATTATATTGAAAATAAACAGAACTAGTGTAGTAAATATATAAAAAAGCGAAAAGGAGGGTTTCTAATTGAATATCTTGAATGTATAAGCAGTTTGGGTTAATAGGTACTATACTATATATATTTTCCTTAGGAGCTAGCTTCTTCCAATTTCTTTGGTAGCGCTTAATAAGTATACTTCGAATAAAATACTTCCTATTTATTTATTGAAATAAAAAAAACAAAAGAAAATCCGAGTTCCTTTCATTTTAAAATCTATCCGAAAAATACTTTTCCATAAAAATACCAAAAGGTATTCAGCGCTGCCAGCTTACTTAACGATTTGTATAAGTTACGTTATTAGATTACGTTCCTGTTCGCTTAAGTGGGACCAGCTGCAGTGAAGGGAAACATCCACCAATCACAAGCGTTATAATTGAGTCGCATATTTAAAATCAGTGCGGTCACGCTTGTTTTTTTGCAAAGTTTTATAAAGTGTATGTTTTTGTATATTTTTGTGTTCTGTCTATGAGCCTAACAGAAACAAGACGATAAAGCGAAAGAGATATACTGAGGCCCCTGACCATGTCGCTAACGGATATTTTGGAACTAAATAAAGCGGAATTATTCGAGAAGATCCGCAATGGCCTTCCGCTGGTCCAGAAGACCCAGAATCTGCTTGACTGCAAGGACGACCTGCTGTTCGCATGGGACGCCAAGGATAGCTGCCTGCTCGTGCGCAACTGGCGTGCCACGCTGTCGGATTCGGATGTCAAGAATGCCGGCGGCGTCCAGTGCCAGACGCTGATACCCGCGAACGCCGTGGGCCTCGAGGTGGACCGCGTGTTGGCCTCCAATGAGGGCTCTCTGGTGGCGTTGGGAGGTCCGCGCGGCGTCACCATCCTTGAGCTACCATGCCGCTGGGGCCCCGACGGCTACTTCAAAGACGGCAAGGCGAAGATCACCTGCCGCACATTCAGCCTGGACACGCAGTTGTTTAAGAACAATTCGCTGCTGGAGGTGCGTCAACTGCGTTGGCATCCGCACTCCGTTTCCGACTCCACGCTGCTGGTGCTGCTCAACAATAACACTATTCGCGTCTACAACCACTCCAAGTTGCGCCATGTGTGGCAAGTGGGGCCTTTGGTGATGCCTGGCACGTCCAATACCTCTCTTTCCGACTTTGGCGAGGTGGCCGTCGACTTTGATATTGCTCCAGCAACCAAGCCCCGACACGCCGAACAGGATAACACCACCATAGGCAACACTACAGTCAATCAAAGCAACAAAACTCTGCTGGCGTTCAAGGCTGTGCAGAAGCAGGAGAAGATCGAGTGGCCGGTGCTGGTGCTGCGCGAGAACGGCAACATCTACATCCTGCTGACTTGCCTGGACTCGGAGAAGACGCGTCTGCAGGGCCCCATCACCATTACACCGCAGGCCCGCGACAATTACGGCCTGGAGTCGTGTTCTCTGATGGTCATTCCCTCGCTGCCGCCCACCGTGGTGATGGCTGAGTCCAACGGAAAGCTGCACCATGCCTTGCTCATGGAGGCGGAGGCCGCCGAGCATTCCTTCAACGAGGTAGATGACTTTGTGCTGATCGAGCCCGCCGAATATGTCATACACGTTCTAGAGACAGTAGAGCTGGAGCTTGGTCTCTCTGCAACTTCGAACGGTGGAACTGGCACCTCCTATAACTGCCCCATCCACTTGAAGCGCGATCTTATAAACGAGCTGCGCTACTTTGCCTACCACAATGCCGGGCTCCATGTGATCACCGTGAGCTTCATCTCGGAACTTCAGCGCTATCTGGACAGCGAGTCCGAGCAAGATAGACTGGAGCTGACGGGCTCTTCTCGGGCAGAGTACATCTTGTGCACCAAGTTTGACTCCAGCGAGGGAGTAAACGCCGTCTTAGGCATCGCGCTTCTGCAGCTTCCCGCTGGCGTGGTCCTCCTGCTGGGCAGTGGTCAGGTGATCAGCCTCAAGCTGGTGATCGATGCCCAGCTACTGGTGACACCCAGTGAGCAGAGGAAGACCGGCCTGGAGGTAGACGAACAGGACAGTGGACCCTCGTTTGTGGACACGATCAAGTCGCTGCTGCAGCGCAGTGTCAACCAGCCCATACTGGCGGATAAGGTAACCTCACCCTCCGCTCAGGAGAACTATGAGCTGCTCAACCAGGCCTTAAAGGTGCTGCGCGAACAGTATCTGAAGCGACATGACCTAGTGCGCGCCGCCTTCGCCCGCCACATCAACCAGATCCAGCTGAAGAAGGAGCAGCAGCTGCAAGAGATCCAGGACCTGGAGCAGGAGCGTGAGCTGATCAGCGAGCGGGCCCATAAGCTGGCCGAACGCTTCGAAGAGATCAGCTACAACCAGGAGCTGCTCGTTCGCAAGTGCCACAACTTGATGAAGCAGGCCAACGCCGCGCTGCCCAACAGTGTGGTGGCCGACCGCGAGTTCGCCCAGGAGGTGACGCGCCTTAATGATGTCACCAAGAGCCTGGCCGCTGGCTTGGATACGGCAAAGAAGTCTATCAATAAGCAACGCTATCATATCGCCAAAAGTCAGGATGAGCTCAAGAAGAACGCTTACGAGCTGCCGGAGAAGCAGCACCGCACCATCACGGAGATCCTGACTCAACTGACCGGCGAAATCGATCGCCAGATCACCGACGTGAAGCGCATCAACAAAATCGTTGGTGTGTGAGCTCGGTCTTTGAAAACAGCATAGAGTGTAGAGTAAAGCTGAAACGGAGCGGAGGAACTGAAACCTATTAATAATAAACATGTCGATTAAGTCCCCAAGCTGTCATAGTTTTTTTCTTTCTTTCTTTTGGAATTGTATTCGGCGGCATGCTAATCGTCAGAGGTGTCGGCCAGACGATCCTCCAAAACATTTGATATGGTATTCCCTTCCCAATTTGAATACAGAATTTCTTGTCAGGGGGTAATAGTGGATGTACTGCGTCGAAGCTTATAATGCTATGCTAGTCTAAAAACTTAGATAAGACTTAGATTTTCAACCTGATACAAGAATTTAATAGAATTTCCCCTGTATTTGAATGTACATAAGTCGCCCTTCGAGCGTTTACCCTCTCTCTGGCTCTCATTTTTAAAATCAAAACATTTGCAAAGCTAATTCTTACCCCACACCTTGTGGGGTTTCGATTTTATTTACGTTTCAGTCGCCAGTCTGAAGCTGACTTTGGCGGAAGCGAGATGACGTCGATCCTACTGGCCACCCTTTCCAGCCTGTACACCGGACTGTTTAACTTCGTGAAGGCGAAAGTGCCCTTTGTGATCGAGGTGGCCATGGTTACCCTCTGCTTTGCCGCCATTGTGGGGCGCTACTGCATTCTGGTTTAAAATGAGAGAAAATCGGAAGACTCGAAGGACGCTGTGTGATTCGGAGGAACTTTAATATATATATATTTATGTGGATGTGTGCTCTGTGACCTTATGTGAATACAAACTAAATGCTTAAACCTAAACCTCGGGCTTCTCGATCAGGTGAATGTAGAAGGCGGGATTCCTCACCAGGCTCATCTCCTTGAAGTCGCCGTACAGCTGGTGCTGGGCCTTCTCCGAAAAGATCTCCCCCAAAATCTCGCGGAACCGCTTGAGCTCATGAGGATAGTAGGACAGGCGGAACTCGCTGGTCAGCTTGTTGCCCGCGATCAGGTAGTCCATGGACACCAGGGATGGCTTGCCGCAGTAGAAGAGCACCGATGTCTTGATGTCCGCCGTGTGACTTGTCTGTAATTAGGCGCAAGTCATTCGTAGAGGTTGGATTAGGTTGAATTAATTGAATCGAAAGCTGTGTAAGCGATAAGGCGAGATGATAATGATGATGATGTACTAAGGGGAAGTGGGTGGGCATTGCAATTGCTCTGGGATCGAAAACAAGATCAGCACAGCTCTTATCGCAATGATGACGCTACAATATTTGGTTGTTTTTGAATGGAATGTGTCATTTAATAGTTTTTAATTAATCTCGGGATGATGTGGCGCAATTGAGCTGACGAAATTGCAGCATTATTTTAAATGTATCTTGAAGATTGCTTGAATTTGTGGTTTTTCGTTAGTTCTTTTAGAATCTTATAGATAATAGATAGATAGTATATCGGTATACTTTTTTAGTTTAGTACTCACATTATAGTAAATGCTCTTGGCGGGCGTGGCTCCCGTCTCCAGGATATTGTCATAGTTGCGATGATCGATCAGCAGGACGCCTCCTGGCTTCAGGCACTTCTCAAAATTGCCAATGGCCTGCTTGTGCTCCCGCTGATCACCGAAACCGTCCATCAAGTGGGCAAAGGAGTTTCCCAGGCAGATCACAGCATCGAAACCATCCTTAATATGCTCCTGGATGTCGTCGTACAGAGTCAGCCAGTTGGCCTCCTCAATGACTGTCAGATGGGAAACAGATATTCAGGATTCCGGTGGCTGAAGTTCCTCCCATTCAACTCACCCCAGTTATCGAAGACAGCCTCCTTGCGACGGTTCCAGCGCTCCTTAAGAGCGTACTTCAACATCTTGTCAGAGGCATCCACGGAGACCACCTCGAAGCCTTCCTCCACCAGCATAAGGGAGTCCACACTAGAAGAAAATATTCAACAAATTTTAATACAAAGTAAATTTTCTGTTAAATTAATAGGAAAGCAAGCTGTGCTTTAAGCCAGTTAGATACTTTTGCGAATCAATTGGACATTTCCCAAGATATCTTTCCATAACTTACCCCGTTCCACAGGCCACGTCCAGGACCCTTTTGCAGCCCTTCTTTCGCAGCATGTCGATTAGGAAATTCTTGTAATTGTCCGTTCGGGAGTTCTTGTCGCCGATGAAGATCTCCCACACCTTGGCGGCCTTGCCGTCAGCGTACTGGTCCCGGACTCCTTCAGCGGAGATGCCATCGGAACGGGCAACGAACACACTATCAGCGGAGGTGGTCATGGTCTCTGGATTGGTCAGCTCTGGTCGGCGGATCGAAGCGAAATAAATTCCAGTTCCATACGCACCCACCACGTTGGCTCTCCGCTAGATTGGGTGTCCAGAAGCCAACAGCTGGCGCTACATACATAAGCCACACCGACAAGTCCGTCGTAGTCCGTAATCTTATCAATCCCGCCCGCTTTGACGTGCGCCCTGCGCCGGCGGTGGCGACGAGAGCTTCAACATCTGTTCCCGGCGGAACGTGTTTCGCCAACGGGGCTTTCGCTTTTGGGTTCAAGCCCCTGACCCTGACCCTCCGGTTGTGATTAGAAGGCGGCGATCGCATCCCGTGGTCAAAAATAGAATGACGGAGCACTATATCTAAGCTAAGTCAGTGGTACAGTGAAAGCTCAACAAAAGTACAGGATAATGATGTTTATCGAGGGGAAAAACCCCGACATTATATGTTGAGAAAAAGTTTGCGAATTAAAACATTAAAATATCGATTTAAAATCGAACTCGCGTCAAATGTCCATACATTCAGTCATCGCTTTATTTTAATAAAACTCCCTTGATTAATATGTTTGTTAAATTATGAACAAAATTTTCTGTAATTCGTAATTAATTATTTTCCAAATATGAAAATGCCATTTTAATGGGGGTTCCTTCCTTATAGTTTTCACTTTATATCGTATGAGCTCAACGATGACTTGTGGAATTTCCCTAGAATTTCCCCACGTGCTGTTTTTAATAAATACTGCCTTTAAAAACATCAAATATTACTATACATATTATTTCAAAAAAATGTTAATCACTCTATTTATGTTGTTCTATATACGTTTCGCAACTTTCCTGTAATAAAATGTTTATTTGAGTTGATATAAAAAATATTTTTTATTTGTAATATTTAATAATATTTATAAATATTGCACTGCTTTAAAAATGTGGTTGGTTGGTCTTCATATTGCACCTCGAGTTTCTATGGATTAGATCTTAGAGATTAAGTCACACTGGATGTTCTATAGGAGGTACTTAGAGTTAGACATGATTACGTTTCGCAAGAGAATTGATCCACCTCGTGATTACCGGCGATAATTGTCTTGGGAAACATAAGCCGCAGGGGGATTATTATAAAATTATATAGTATATATATATGAGTATGTTGGCTTATGTGGTATGTACATCGTAACTAGGCCGGATCCACGGCATCCACGTCTATGGCAAGTAACCCAGCGAGTCCTCCAGGGAGGCGCTCACCGCCCGCATCGACTGATAGCTGCCCATGCGGCTCCTGCTGGCGCTGCTGCGTATGGAGGCTGCCTTGGCCTCCATCGCCTTGAGGTTGGCTAGGAGATTGTCGGCGCTTCCGCCCCCTCCCAAGCCAATGCTCTTGCCCAGCGGCATGGCCAGTGGCAGGCCGCCTCCCAAGCGATCTGTACTGAAAGACTCTCGGGTACGGTACGAGGACCTCCTGGAGGAGGCGTGTGATCTACAGCTGCCATTGCCCAACCGGGATCCCAATCCCGCGGTCGCGGCCCCCTTTGGCGGGCACAGGCTCTTGATGTCCGTCGTCTGGCTAAGCTTCATGTCAGCAAACACTGCCGCCGCCTCCACACTCTTCTTTACGCTAAGAGCCTCGTGGGGCTGCACCGGCTGACCGCTTCCGCTAATGTTGAAGAGCTCATAGTCCAGGCCCAGTTTCTCCGAAGGTTTGCCCTTCCGCGGAGCACTAATTCCTCCCCCTGGGCGGGACTTGCGCTGCTGCTGTGAGAGCGAATCCTCGCTAATGGCCGCCGCCGCCGAGGAGCGCTGACGGCGCTGCGTGCGCTTGCAGTAGCACTTGCTGGCGCTCACACAGCTGTCAGAGTCGCAGGACGTGGTCGTGTCCGTGTGCGTGTTGTTGGCCGAGTCGCGTTCCAGCGAGCTGGCTGGCTCCTCTTCGACCATGGAACAGTAGCACTTGTCGTCCGACCGGCAAGAGATCAGCGAGTGCCGGTTGGTTGCCGCTGTTCCAGTTCCTGCCTGGTTTGCTGAAGGCTTCCGGGTGGGCGAGGCCAGGGCCATGTTGCGTTCGTTCTTTTGGCGCAGCTTGTGGTTCAGGTGCTCCGTGCGAAGGCTGCAGTAGCAGCGATCGGCCGAGGCACAGGCACAGGACTCAGAGTCGTAGCTGCACTCCGAACAGGACACGTACCTAAGGAGGATTATGGATAAACAACTTGAATGACTTTTACTGGATTTTTTAAAGACTTTAAAGAGGAACCTACCCGCTGCTGCTGTTCCGGTTAAGGCCTTGGGTGTGTTCGTTCCTCACCACAGAGACATCGGAGCCGCTGGTAGCCGCCCTATTCCTTTGATGCTGCTGCTGGGCGTGGCTGATAGGGGGTCCTATGATGATGGGCGAACTGATCTTGCGCTTGTCAAGGCTGCCCTCCTTGGGCTTCACCGCCGGCTTGGAGAGCTTTCCGCGGCACGAACGGAACTGGCCCAGCTGGAAGACCTTTTTCAGGCTCTTGGTGCCAAAAAAGCTGCTCTTCGGCTTCTTCTTAGGGAGAGAAAAATTAGAAATCATCTAGGTATAAGAGAAACCAAGAGCTGAGACCCACCTGCGATCCACTAACACTGGCCTTGCGCTTCTGCTTCTTTTTCTTCTGTCGCCTCATTATATTCTTAGAGCGCTGGAAGAGTTCGTCTTGGGTGAGCGTAACAGCCAGCTTGAGCAGGAACTCCTTGTAGATGGGCTTAAGGTCGTTGAAGGACATGCCGTCGGCATCAATGATGGCATACAGGATATCGTCCAGTGAGTGCAGGTTCTCGTGCAGCCGAAATTCGTTAAACAGCTCGCTGAAACCAAGTGGGGAACTAGAAGCACAATTCAAGCGATGCCAATCAACCAGGCCAAACCTTCTCCCCCAAATTGCAAACAGACTGCCGCCCGCACCCAGGGTCAGGAGGAGTTGAGTGATTCAACTCCACCTGCCCCCCAGCTCGGTGGCAATACTCACCCTCCTCCGCCGCCGCCACCGCCTCCTAGTTTGCCGGAATGGCGCCTCGCCGCCCTCGACTTGTAGCGGGTTAGACCGCCGGTGTTGAGGAAGCTGCCGGATCTGGGAATGGCCACTCGTGTGAGTATGTCTCCATTGGCAGGTGCCACGTCCACGTTCGAGGAGAGTTCTGTCCCCGCTGAACCCTTCTTGCTGGGATGTGCGCTCTGATGCAAGCGGGTCACGTGACCATTGCCGCACACAATGCTGCCATTGCGTGAGGGAGGGCCACCACCTCCGCCTCCGTTCCGGTGACCTCCTGAACCAGGAATCGTTGTGGGCACTGGCGGAGCTCGCTTTGATTTGTGAGACTTGCGCCGTCGCTCTTCTGTGGATGTCTCCAGCTCAGCGGCCTCGTTGATGACATTGCTATGGGAGCTCAGGGAGCTACTCGATATCCGCTTCTTCCGCCCCGAGCGCGAGGGAGTACCTGCCACGCTGGTGCTCCCCCTGAAGGAGCTGCGTCGCCCATTGGCACTGGGGACGATCTGGGAGCGGGACAGATAGTTGGAGCTGGCCAGGGCCGAGCTGCTGGCGATGCTGATGCAGCTGACACCGTTTTGCTGGCGCGGCGCCCTTCGCTGGGTGTTCCTCCTCGAACTTGTGCTTACGTGGGCCATCAGGCTCTGGTAGAGTGTGGCCGCGATTACGATGGCGTCCTCCGTGCTCTTGCAGATGAAGCCATGGCACTCGAGTACCTTGGGTGAGCTGGCCGAGCGCATTACCACGGCAAAGATAGGAGCGTGCACATGGATGCTGTGCTCCACAGCCAGTTGCTCGCTGGAGCTGGACAATAGATAATATAGTTAGTTTTTGCTACCTTTTAGTGGCAGAAGCAGACCCACCTCAAGGGCTGGAACAGGGCAGTCTTGTCTATGTTCTCCGGATCGGTGATCAGGGGCAGAAAGGCCGCGCCACCATCGTCGTCCGAGATGACAAACTTCACCGCCGACCACACGGCAATGTTGTGGAAGGGCGTGATGAGGGCCTCTCCCTCCTCCGATCCATCCGCTCCATTCGCTATGGAGAGTGTGCTGATCTTCACCCGCAGTCCGGTGGCACAGATGTCCAGCGATCCAGAGTTCAGCTTCTGCGGGAATGTGTATTAGCTGTGGCTCCCAAACAATTTATATAAATTTATTTACCTTCTTGGTCACCTCACTGAGGTACAGCTGACGCAGTGGCTCCTGCAGACCCTGCAGGCTGGTCACCTTGTCCTTCAGTGGCAGCGAGCCCAGGCAGGTGACCTCAAAGCTACTGGTGGCATCTTTGGCCACGTCCGTGAATAGCTGCTCGATCTGGGCCTGAACACTGTTGCTGATCCGCTGCACATCCTTCTTGGCCGCCTCGGCCAGCACCTTGGCCGACTGCCCGTTGTCCTGCAGAAAGCTGCTCAGGGAGCGCGGCGTGTCGCCGCTGGTGCTGGCCAACTCACTGCGCCCATACATGATGATGGAGCGGGTGCGATGCGATCCGCGGGGATCGTCGAGGCGGCTGCTTCGCATGGATCTGGTTAGGGGGGAAGTCGAGGATTATGACGAATGAAGAGCAAAGTTAAGCATCGGTTTCCGAAACAAGTTCTAGATGTGGAGCATTGGAACCTACCCCTAAAGAAAGTTCTAAGCTTCACTCTGGTAATTTCCTGATTTATATATATGTAGATTTAGCATTTCTTGATATCTTGGCTATTTCCACAGAATATAAGATTTCCTTTAAGCAAGTGCCAATTATGTATCTTGACAATAGAGTTATTTCCTGACTGCATTAGCTTAAAAACCTACTTGGTTAGCTTTTGTTTCAAGAGCTTAACATAACTATTTCCGCCTGCTTTTAAATAAGCTAAAACCTTTTTAAT
This sequence comes from Drosophila parvula, assembly GCA_018904695.1. Classification (NCBI taxonomy): domain Eukaryota; kingdom Metazoa; phylum Arthropoda; class Insecta; order Diptera; family Drosophilidae; genus Drosophila; species Drosophila parvula. The sequence goes on along the minus strand of JAEIIG010005966.1, from coordinate 9,457 downwards.
TGCCGAATAATTTCAAAACCAGACAAGATCTGGTATTATATAGTTTGAATAACTATTTAGTTAATTTTCACAAACAGACAAGATATTAAATATATTTATTCCTGCTTATTTTTAATTGTCTTCCCAAGTAAATAAACTGTAGACTATCTAAAATACATTTTCGCCTGCTTTTGAAAACAGCATAAACATTTTTAATTACCTAATAATTTGTTTAAACACCACAGAACTTCTTGCTTTAGTTTCAACAGCTATATAATTAAATATAAATTATGAAAAATATGTATAATGTATTTTTTCCTGGTTGCTTTTAATTATATATAATTTATATTCTATATTTACTTTAACTTCACATATAGAAAGAAATTATTAGGAAGCAACCAGGAGTAAACATTTAAACATAGATTTAAAAATGTATACCTGCTTTTATTTACTATATATCAAAACATTAACTCTTTATATTATTTTGCAGAAATGATAGACGTGCTCTTCACCGTGGTCAAAACAAGTTTAAATTTCAGCTAGATCAATCTATAAACTCAAAGATGGTGCCATTAAGTTTTGGTTACCATAAAATGTGTTTAATCATTTCTTAATTTGTTTATCGAAATCTATTAGCAGTTGTTCATAGAAAGCTCTACCACTCACTAGCAAGTTAAGGAATTTTCTGATCCACATATTTGAATTTTATCGTTCAGTATAAAACAGATTAGATTGAGAATTTGAGAGCTATCACTTTTTATGTATTAGCTGTTTTTTCCATCAAGTAGACACTTTTAGTGCCGAAATGTGTGCGACAAAACGGTTCCATTTTTGTGAAAGTTTGACTGATTAACGCAAAAGCAACCTGAGATTAGCATATTCGACACGAGGCACGAGACTAAGTCTGAACTCCGACTAGCTGGAGTTGCAATTGGCACGACCACATCCTGGTGAACAGGTCACAGCCCGGGACTCTTGGGGAACTACTATAAGAGAGATGAAAGAACGGGATGAACGGCCTCACAGCCAATGACCAATGGCCGAATGCAGCTTAAGGTGTTCCCAATTCGAGCCATTCCGTTTACCGCTAGTTGACATAAAATCGGAAATGCTTATTTCCATAGAACGTCTTCGGCCGTCGAGAGTTTTGAATGGCGATGAGTTTGGAAGATGAGCTTGGACTGGGGACTGGTGTGGACTGCAGAGATTCCAAAGAGGAACCGGGCGGGGGGGAGCAGCCCATAGTTTTCTTTCTCAATCAATTAAGCAGTTCGTCGCGAATGTGTGTCAATGATGAATATTTATCTGAAGAGCAAGTGTCGATCTATCTGTGGAGGGAATATCTATCTGAAGCTGAAGCTGAAGATCTTTCCCTCTTCCCCCTCTTTTCTTTACAGACAATATGGGTTTTTTTTTTTAAATTTTGAAACTAACATAACAGTATATTTTTCGTTGGTTATGGAAATGCAAAACGGTAAACGCAGCAGCAGCAGTATTGCCAGGTCTTTCGAGGTCTCGCACTCTCTGTTTTTGGCTTGGTGTATCTTTGTATCTTTGTAACTTAGTTTCTGTGGTTTCGAGAACGAAAGTGTGCTGGGTGGTCAATGGAAATGAGAGTGCTGGTGCAGAGAAAGAAAATATTAACAGGAATAGTGATCGAGTAAATTGAATAAAATGTTTATCTTTTGATTGTACTTTAAGAACATTTTAAAAGGAAAATATATAAAAGAAGATATTAGTATTTCTACTCATTTTTATGTAGTTATGTAGTTTTATATAGTTTCATATGCCTTATAAGCTCAAGTTGTAATTGAAAAACCTCCAGAACCTCTATGATCATGTATCTAATCTAATTTTCCTTTGGTTTTCTCACATTTTTAGCTGTAAATCAGCTTGGAGTATCCCCTTAAAATCTATACCATTTTCGTTCTGTGTACCTTAGGAGACTAATTGATTTGTTTTGGGCCCCGAGATCGAGAGCGAGGCTAATGGCGAAAACACACCTCCCCGAGGTCTGAGACTGCGCGCAATTATGACTGAATGAAGTTTCACCCCGTGTATATGGGTAACCCAAACGAAATCTTTAGGGGAACTCACCTGGAATCGTCGAACATGAGATCGATCTTTAGTTTGTAGATCGAATTGCGGCTGACACTCGAATTGTTTTCGAGCTGATCGCCGTCCAGGAGCCGAAAGCCGGAAGAGTGGCTATTGCTGTGACTGCCGCCGGCGGGTTTTCCACGAGTCCGGGCCGCGTTCATTTTGGGAACGGCCACCGCGGATTGGGAGTCCACCTTGCAGGTGACCATGCTCCTCCTCCTCCTCCGCTCGAGCTAGGGGGATGTGATTAGCACTCGCGGAATGCCGCGGTGGCGGATGCAAATCGCTGTTTGCACTTCACTTCTGTTTCACTCTCCGCCTGTCGTATTTTCTGTTTATTTTTATTGTTTTTGTTTTCTTGCTTAGTTTTTTGGCTAGTGTTTTTTTAATTTGTTTGCAATTAGCGGTGAATGCAATCCGTTTAAGCGCAATGAACGCTAATTTTCAACATTTTAACGAGTTACACGAGCCGCCGCGCACTCCTCACACTTTGCATAGGGACGAAGGCATCGACGCCAGGTTTTGCATGGCGTGCGCTTCCATGGAGCTATCGTCACTCATCTAATCATCTCTCGTTGTAGCCGGCTCATTAATTAGCTGTAAGCAAAACCAAAAAACCGACAAAATGTAGCAACATTATTGGATTAAGGCGTATTGCAAAATCGTTATTTAAAATTCGTTGAAAAAATCGCTGTTTATATTTTTCACTTTTGGTTCACTTTTGGCTGCTGATAAATTGCGCAAAGAAATGCAATTGTTGGTTTGTATTGGAAAAATGTTGGCTATTTTCGAACGCACCGAGTTAATTCGGCTGCATCTATGAGATACTTTCACTCCACAAAGCGAGATATATTCGCGGTAATTAGCACACAAGCACACACACTACATACACATTCGTATAAGCCAATTTGAAATGCCATTTACTTGTGCCTTATTGAACTTCAACTTCAACTCCGGCGCCACTGTTGAGCACTAAACACCGCCCAATCCGTCCAAATCCAGTGCACCTGACGGACTGGCTCTTTTTTTTCAGATATTGATAATCCAGGTTGGCTGCCGCCCCGACTCCGTCTGAGTTCGTTGAATGCCACACAGCGACTGTCGAAGCAGAAGTCGGACTCAAACGAGCCGGAGAAGAGAAAAATGAAAGAAAAAGAGCCCAGGTGAGCTCAGGTGAGGCGACTGCGGCCATAACAACAATAGAGTCGTCGCTGGCGTAAGTGGGCAGCACAATGAGAATGCCCGGCCATAACCGTCGAGCTGCGTCGAGTTGGCCAAACTGTTTTCAAGTGTGATGAAGACGAACGCGTCCACACAGCCGTCGCCTTTCAACAGCCACAAAGTGATTGTGGTCCGGAATGGTGACACCGCCGATCGGGGCATTATGTATTATTATCCGTTTGGTTGGACATTTCAGCCAACTCTATTTGCATATGGCAGACACAGCAAAAAAAAAAACTGCACAATATGTGGCAAAAAGTAACGTAAGAGACATTTATTCAAGCCGAGTCTGGGTAACCTGAGGGCAGGGGTCAGCAATAGTCACAAAAATACTCGAGTTAGATATCCTAAAAATGTGATATGTTTAAACAAAACAGTTCTTTCTGATATTATCAATATCTTGGCTTGGTTATGCCTAATTTTCGCCATAAAACTAAGACATATCAGCGAAGGAAATGATACATTTTGGGTCTTTTAAAAAGCCTACAGTTTTCTGTATCACACCCCATATTTATTATCTTCAGTTGAATATTATGCTACTCTTTAGCTTTTCTAATAAAACTTTATACAAAAAGTCTCGAATCCGATTAAAAACAAAATCAATATAAAATTTTTAAAATTATTAAAAATCCTCTTTAAATCTGTATACATTTCTTGCAGTGCATGTGAATGTTGCCGAGCATTTGCGCAAAGTTATTTGGGCAATGTGGCCGCCGTTGCATCCATCTCCATCTCGAACTCCAGGCCAATGTCAGTATGTGTCCCCCCACAAAGCCAGCGGGCCAATTGCAATTAAAAGGCAGTGTCTCCGAGTGGGACATGGGACGTGGGACTCCAAAATGCCGGTGGCCCGGGTTTTGCCATTTGCGCAAGCGCAGAAGCTGTGACGAGCTCAAGATTAGGAGAGTCGGCGAGTTGGGGAGCAAGAGAGCTAAGTAGAGCCGGGGGCCGTGTGGGGACCGGGGGAAAACTGGAAGCAGTGAAGGCATTTTCGAAATCAATGACCGTGGTCAAGTCTTACGATAATTGGGGCTGCCCGCGGTCTGTTGTACGCCTCTCTGTGTGTGTGTGTGTTGTGTGTGCCTCATCGTAAAATGCACTTCATTTTTTACAGAAATCGCTTGGGCGCAGCTCGGAAATTGAGAATAGCTGAAGAATTGCTAAAGAATAGCTCAGAACGAAGCTCCGGATAATGAGCGCTGCAATAATAATTCATATGCATGCAATGCTATTATATGGTTGATCTTAGATTTGCATTTTAAGTTGTAAATTAGAATCAACAAAACACCATTAAATGGCTTTATTTCGAACCATAACTATTTTTCTATTTGGGTTCTACAATATAGATTATTATAGATCATAAACTAAGAGCTTATTCGGTGAGCACAGCCTCATAAAATGAGTAATTAAGTTAGTTCATTGGTTCTAAATACGAGAATAGCAAACAAACGTTTAAAATATTATTTTGCACAAATATTTTCAAGAGAAACAAATATGGATATTCCTTGTAGCTCATCTACTCTCTTTTAGCTTTTATTTAAAACAAATTAATTACTATTCCAGTATAAATAAAATCCTCATTTCTTCGATATTGAATACCTCCTCCTTTACTCCAATATTAATGAGACTTTTTTATGATCCACGCCTCAGCATGTATAATGAATTAAAATTGTGCCACATTGTGCTCGTAATTCAAGATGATTTCAATTAAGAAAAAAAAAACTCCGTTTCCATTTCTCTAATAAAAACTCTTAAGCGAGCCGCCGTAAAAATCCAACTTTCCACTGGAATCCGAATCCGAAGCCGAATCCGAGACTTTGAGCGATTTCCATTTTAGATTTCAATTTTGATGGCCTCTGATCGGCGGCCGTGTTTGTGTCTGTTTCGAGTGTTATTGTCAACTTTTTTTTCGGCCTTATTCATGAGCTAACAGTAAGACGAGTAATTAAAATTGGTCCACGTGAAACAAAAACGAAAAAGAAATGTAAAACAAGACTAATTGATGTTTATTGTGTGTCCAGAAAACTCTTACTTTTAGGGCCTGCCTTGAGGTCGTCTTTCGACCTGCCCATGTCTGGTTTCGTTTTTATGGTTTTAAAAAACAGTTAAGTTTAAATAGATGCTCGAGAGCTGATTAAGCAGAACCTGAAGAACCCCAAGAGCTAACATTTTCCCTTTCAACGGTTTATTCAAATGTCTAGAATTTTCCTTTGTCCGCTGCAGCAGGCTTTTACTTTTAACAGAATTTTCATTTGGTTGCTTAACCGTTAACTGCACCCATCCGACTAGTGTTGATGGGCGATGTGATTTATTTAACAAATATATCGCTGTAACATCATACTACCGTGATCATCACTTTCTCCATTCAATTTACCAGGCTGACTTAGTGTCTGTTTTAAGGTTCGCTCGCATCTACAGCGGCAACTATTTCAGAAATTAGTCGTATTTTTTGCTCAGGCAAGCTTGAAGATACAGATACAGCCAGAGGGTTGAGCCAAAGTCGGGTTGGGTGCCGGTGCCTGTGCCTGTGCCGGTGCAGGTGCCGGTGCCGGTCCCGGCGTTGGAGATGGGTAGCTAGGTGCGCTCTGAGATTTACGCTTGATTCCTTCGCGCTCGTCTTGTGCCCAGCATTGCGTATCTGACATGCGCGGGCACTGAGCAAAAATGCGTGTTCCTATTTCGAAGTCTCATTTGGGAAATTATAGCTTAGTCTTAGATTATTATAAAACAACAACTGTGGAAAGTGTTATGTGTTCATTTAAATCATTTAGAAGTCTAGAACTGAGAGGTAAATATATATGTAATATATCTAAGACCTTGGTGCCCAAAGCTCTCTGTCCGGCCTCTGCCGGCACTCGCACAATATTTACAAAAGTTCATAGAGGCACCACTACAGTCACATTATAATGTAATGGCTAATTCTAAACGCGTTTAAAGTTAACTAGCTATTTTCTATTCAGAGCAGACAGTATTACCAAAAACTATATATTTATTATTATTGAATTCACCTATTTTGTCACACTGACCACTGACCTAAGCCTAGAACATTTTCCACAGTGTACTCGAGTGGACAAGTTCTGCAAATTATTCAAATCATTTACACAAAAAAAAAAACATTGCGCAATTAAAGTTTCATGACTTTCCCTGGCTCTGAGCTTGAGCCCAGACATAATCGCTTTGCGAGACTTTCTTTGTAGAATCGCTCGAGGGCCGTAGAGATGCCAGCTGGGGACGACTCCTCTTCTACTCCATTTCCCTCTGCCCTAGTGAGCTCCATGAGGCCCGATTCATTCATTAGCTGCCTGGCCAGTTGCGTCACGAACCCGAATCCGAAATGAGACTCGAAAAAATACACGACAATTGTCACATTGTGCTACTCATTACGGCATTTCCCGCCCCTTCATCATCCATCCATCTGACAATAGCGATTCACTTTTCGCGGCGGCGCGAAGTTTCGGTTAGGTAGCAGCGGGTGGTTAAAAAGAAATTAATTTCCTCGGCTTTTATGGGCTTTGTAAAAAATTTGCAGAAGCTCTGTCCGCTTTACGACCTACGGCTACGTGACTTGACCAAGATCACGACCACTGACCCGGCGAGGTGACGATTTTAGGACCCCGGTTACTCGCTAAATATGTCTCTATTTGCTTGTTATGTAAATGGCATTTTGTTTCTTGAATGTTTTGAGTTGGTTTCCTAGTTAATGTTGTCACGTTTGCAACGATTTTATTCCTGAGTCTTTCTGTTAATTAAGTTTGTTTTCCTTGCTTTCAAATCTATGAAATTCCGTTTTTAACACCTCAAAACAATTAAATATATGTTCATGTTAGATGGACTTTATTAATTGAAATTCCCTCACGAAAGCCCATTTCATAATTTCACATATTATTGGTCTTTTCCTGTATTTTATTGAGATTTATTTGATGTGTGTTTTGTTATTCCGTGTTGTGATTTTTATATAGGTAAATTTGAATGTTTTTTGAATATAAAAATAATTAAATTACGTTTTCCTTTGAACTTTAAACAGATTTATTTATAGCAATCAATTTTTTACTAGGATTCATTAGGTTGAATCTCTAAATTTATTTATTATTTATTTATTTTATTATTATTTATTTAAATTTGTATTTTAGCATAGAAAAGATACTTCAAGGATTATTTTTCTTATTTTTATTTATTATTAAAGCAACCTTTTGGATTTTAACTAATATATTAAGCAATGATAGGAAGAACACCTTTATATAATAATTCGACGTACTATATATTAAATTTACATTGAAAAACATTAATTATATATAAGTAATACCAAATATATTTCCTTCAAATTATTTAAGGTGTGATCCAGAGCAATCAATGGATTTTTAAGGCGATAATTTCAGCTCGTGGCTGTTGCATCAATCGGAAATTCACGAAACTCATGCCATAATAGCCGCATTTGACTCGTGCCAAATTGTGGTTAAGCATGAAAATCTCTTGGACAGGCGGCATTATGGACACTTCAGCGAGCAATGCCCCCATGGCCGTCAGGAGGATGAGGAGGAGGTGGAGTAGTTAATGAAATCCGGCAAAGAAATTGACCAAAAGACCGTGACGCCTGCTCGCTGCTCATGAACTCTGCGCCATAAATTCCCATAAGTATGTGTATTTTGCATAAGCATTTGCATACCGCCTGGTTAGAGTCCGGATCGGCTCGAAACCTTACCTATGTCTCGGCACAAAAATTCTTGACATGGATAGGGAAATTCTCCTCGCTGGCCAAAATGTTTTATGGCCCTGGTCGAAAAGTTGCCTTTTAATTGGCCCTCTCTCAACACCGTTGTGGGTGCTAAATGGCTTTCATTTATCGCGGTCAGCTGGGTTCAAATGGCGCGTGCTTTGTGGGTCAGTTTTCCCGCCACAAAAAATAGTTACTTTTCAGGGAGAAGAATGAGCACCACATTGACACCATCTGATTGCTGGTGCGCCGGCTAACTGTGCCCCTTTGTGGCCCAGTGCCGTTCCTAGTCAAGATAAGATCATAATTCTGACCGCCGCTTCCCGAGATAATTGCTTTCTTGTCATTTATCGCGTTGGCGCGGGGAAAGCTGCACTTCTCGGAAGGCAGATAGATTTTCTTTATTGCCATTCATAATTGCGAGGTGTGCGATGCCACTGACCATTAAGGCCGCTGCTTAAATTAAGGGCTATCGCTTCTGCCAACTGTGGATTATTGTAATTGTAATTGTTTCTATTTTGGGATATACACCTTAAGCCTCAGCGGGATACTGCCATTAAACAAATTAGAAAAAGAGATTCAAGTAATTTCTGAGGGTCTGATGTCTTTAGAAATCTGGTAGATATCCAATACATTCCTTTAAGGAAGCCTAGGCGTCTTGTGGGCTAATTAATTACTGCACATTCCCCCCCAGATATTCCTATAGATAGTTACCCCATGTCTATATCGCCATAAGTGATGCATTGATAGACACCGGTCCATCGTGTAAATCTTCCAGTACTTCTTAGCAGAATAGAATGGTTCATTAGCACATTCTACCATTCCCGATAAAGAGATTGTTCGATAGCGGTACACACTGCCGGTGATTGGCGATTGGAAATGGCTCAACGCACGATTATAACCGCATCCATAGCAGAACAGACGTGTCTCGGTGCGAGGCTCCCCTACTAAGCCGATCCCCTCGAGGAGTTATGGCTGTGACCCACCTTCGGGTGGCTGCAAGCAGAAACGAGTTGCTGGAGCTGAAGCTGAAGCTGGAGCTGAAGCTGAAGCTGGAGCTGAAGCCAACTGCGCATCGGTGCTCCAGTTTCTGAACCGCGGACCTGTCACGCAGCCTCCGCAGCCGAGGAGAAAATCGGAAAATAATTGCATGAAAAGCCGAGAGATCCCTGCTAGAAACAATTGCGGCCAACGGACAAAGCTGGCTGCCAAGGAGAAGACGGTGCCAGACGGAGGCGACCTGAACGAGTTTAGCAGGAAAAATGACTTGTCGATCTTGATTCCCAGTGTCGTCGCCAAGAAGCTACCGACACAGCAGCTGGTAGCCTCAGTGCACATAAGGAAATTAGAAATATGAATAATATATAACATAATAATATTATATTATTATTATATTATAAGAATAATGATATTGTTATTGAATAAGAATTATTATTATTATTGTTA
>JAEIIG010005945.1:0-30178 GCA_018904695.1 Drosophila parvula | reverse complement strand
TTTTAATCTTTGCCCTATTCTAATTTTATAGTAATTTATAATCCAAGAGTTTCTCATTTAAATATAGAGTGCTCTTTTACATTAATTACAATTTACTTTCAGATTTGTTTAGTTTATAAAAGTAACACAAAATATTGGATTTTATACATTTGAAATCCTCTTTAAATAAGTTTAAAATACCTTCATGCAGTTATACTCAAAAGAAACTTAATTTATTCCGAATTAATTCCAAGTATTGTTAAGTTCTTCTTTTTTTTTTTTAATCCCAAGAGGTACTTCTCTGTTTGATATTCAATTTATCGGAAAATATTTGCATTATCAGCTTGGTTAAAGAGGAAGTCTCAAGAAATGAGTATGGGAAAAGCGAAGAGGAGCAATCGCCAGCCGGTTTGGTGGTTTTGCGTGTTTGTGTAGCTGTTAAAATGATTGGCACTGCATCCAATTATGGACAACGCAGACTCAGCCTTCATCCTCAACCTCATCGGCGGCGGCAGTTGCAGTTGCAGCAGCCATAAAGTGATTTTTGAATGGAGGCGGCGCCATTATCCATTACCGCTTTACTCCATCTCCATCTCCATCTCCATCTCCATCTCCAACTCCATCTGCATCGGCAGCATCATGAGCAGGTCTCCCTGCTGTCCAACTGAAGCTCCATCTCCATCTTTATGCTCCATGCTACGGAGGAGGTGTCGCAGCGGCAGTTAAACAAATGGCCAATGCAAACGATGGCCATGATCGAGAGACGGGACAAAGTAGCAGAGGAAGACGTTAAGAAGACGCTTCGCTGCTGACTTGGTAAATGGTTAACCGAAAGGTGGGCTAATGATGATGGAGATCTTAAGATCCCGAGCTTAAGATCAGCGGAGAGCGTGTCAACAACGGCTCATTAGCATAATCATGGCATTGGGCTTCCCAGGAGCTGCCATTAAGCCAACCAAACAGCCAGTTATCGAGGCAGCCACAAAAAGTATGCAACATAAAATTGATTCTGTTTTTTACTTTTTTTTGGAAATAATTTCCAAGTTGGCCTCAAAATACTAACACCCCAAGGAAAGAGATTGAGGCCGCCGACACATGAGTTGCTGGCGACAATGGATTACTAACCAAAAAATAAGAAAATATAGAAGAATTTATTAAAAATAATACACACATTGAAGAAACTAAGCAAGATATAGAGGCGACGATAAGAAAACTGGAAGCCAGACAGACACTCATACCCGAACTTGCTCGCTCGCAACGGAGGCGCACACAAATGAACCATTAAACAGCAGAATCATAAAAATCAAGAGCCATAAAGAAGTCGTCGCAAAGGAGCGCCATCTCCGGGGCTCCGGCGAAGTCTTGGGCCCTGCCACTAGCAACCACCGGCTGGCGAGGCTGCTGCGAGGTTGCTGCGAGGCGCAGCAGGAGATGCTCGGCGACCGAGAGTCGCTTTAACTGTAAGCAGATGGCAGCCAGCGATAGATGACGAGGCATCGAAGCAGTAAAGGAGTTTCAGAACTACACTGGGTGAAAATATGCTATAGGAAATCAGTAGAAATATAATTTCCGGGCTGAAAGCTGTGGTTAAACGTTAAGTTTCCTAAAAGTTATTAAAGAATTTTATATTAGAACAAAATATTTTATTTAAGAGGGGTTTTATAGAAGCCATTTTGGTTTGTTTCCTTATGATTCTCAAGTTGTTTTTCAAGAGAAAATATAAGGAATAGTAATTATTCCTTCTTTCTTTTTCTGCCTATATCCTTTCAATTCCCAAGTGGTTTTTCAGAAGGATTGGAGTTTTGTCTTTAGTTTTCGTGTTTTACTTCCCAAGAGAAGGAATAAAACCTCGAAATATGGTAGCCAGTTTTGAGGATTTATTTCTTTCAAATAATTAATTTGCTCGATTTTCTGCCAGTGCATTTGAAGCAGAGTAGCCATGAGCCGGAGTGGCTGAGTGGCCGGTTGTCTCCAGTCTCCATGCTGGCGCACGCGTCGTCGCTGACGGTGCAATGACAAATTGCACTATTGGCAGAGATGGAGCAGGGTGCAGGAGAGTGGATGCAGGGGCCAGGTTGGCACGGAGGAGTCACCTCCATAGCCAAAGAGTGCGGGTGCAAGACGGCACAGTTTTTCGGTATCAACGTCGTGGCTGGTGCTTAAGTCCAAGGTCTTTTGCCATAACTTAGCGACAAAGATGATGGGCATCCATGGAGACATGCGACGATATAGGGGGGGAAATGAAATCAACAGAAATTATAATATATAAAAGATCTTAAGTACCCTAACAATTTGAGATCTCTCTTTTATAAGTTATAAAATTAAAGAAACAAATTAAATTCGATTGGAAGCTTTTCTTTAATAATATATATAAATAAAATCAAATATTTCTATAATATTAATAAAAACCATCGTGTTATTCGATGGTAGAACCCATTTTTGAAAGAGTATCTTCCAAAATAATTGCACCCAAGTGACTGCTGTTGTTGCAGCTGAGACTGGCGAAGAGACTTGAAAAAAAGGGGGGTTTTTGTAGGGGGATTCTCAAGTAGACTTCCAGCAAGGGGGAGGTAACCACTGGGTTGGGAGTAGAGCCATGGCAGAGACATGACTCCGCTTGACGATAAGATCATGGCAAATATTGACGACGACCGCGACGGACATGGACACAAGACTTGGGGACATTGGGACATGGAGATGGCGATGGCGATGCCGATGCCGATGTGGAGTTGCTTGTGCAGATGCCGATGGAGACGGCAAAGCCGGCGTTGACAATGAAGTCCGACAGAGTCATGTATGGGTGCAACAGCAACAACAACTGATGCAACTGCAACATGCACAGCGGCAACAACTTGCGCCCCATTGATTTAGACTGGCAATTATGCAGCCAAAGATCGGCGTCTCCGTCGTCGTCGTCGTCCTGCTTGCATGTTCCTCAATTGATGGGGATGGGTTTGGGTTTCGCGGAGGTGGAGGAGGAGGAGGAGAGAGAGCTGCAGCTGGATGCAGTGGCGTCCATGTGGAAATGGAGCATCGCGACCCATATGCAATGAACACACAATGTATCCTCGTCTTTTGGCTGCTGCTGCTGCTGTCAGCCTCATCTGCATTTCTTGGCGTCATCTTGTGGTAGCTGCTATGCACAGAGAGATATCTTGAGTGATATCTTGTTGAAAAATGCCTTAAATATATATTTATATAAATGAAAGAAACGGAAATATATAAAGTCATCTTTGTGTGGCATAATCCTTTGGCTTTTTGCGAGCGCGAGCAGCTAAAGAGAGCTTTGTCGCATTAATTACTTTCACTTCTTTCAGTGTAGACACAGTGTTTTTTTTTGTGGTATTTTTTCTGCGTCTGGGACAAGCCGTAAACTTGTTTATCCCGCCGAATTCGTATCGACATTACACTCGCTACTACTATCCCATTTCTCCCAACTCTTAACTCTTTTTTATTTTATTTTGTTAGTTCGACGGCGACATTTTACAATTTTCAATTCGTGTTTGTTGTCTGTCCGTCGCCAGGAAATAGGAAAGAGAGCGAAGACAGCGCCAAATACAGCCAACAAACAAAAAAAAAAGTCAACGAAAAATAAAAGGAAGTCACACAGAAAGTCACAGTGACTATTGTCAAGAGCTGCCGAGCATGACCGTGGCACACACAGTCAGGTCTCAAGACAACAAAAAGAGTTCAAAATAAATTTACTCAACCGTTTTCATTGAACTTTGTTTAATTTGAACCTAAATTTGGCTAAATTTTGGCTGAAATGTTAGGGATTTTGTTAAAACAATATGGTTTTGTTATTAAAGGTTTCAGTTTCAGTTTATGGGACTTTACATCATTAACAAGATACATCTCTTGGGGTTCTTATTATTCACACTTTTTTTTAATTAGCATCACGAAAACAAAATATGTAGATTAAAAATAATCTCAAGCATTATTATTATTAGCATAAAGCATTATCTCTGGTGTGAGGAAAGGCGTGAATTTTTCAAATTTATTAACCATTGCCACTTTATATACATATGTATTTCCTGCCAGTATGGACACTATAAAATTTTAATGTTATGCTATTCTGCATAGTTTACTTGGGAGCTAAGCTGTTAGCTTTTGCCAAGACATAAAAATATCGCCTGTAACTAAATTGGTTTTTCTTCTTTTAAGAGAAGAAATCCTACAGTTCCTTTCTTTCGTTCTAAGATACAGTCTTGGCATTATTACCTTAACACGCTTATAACTTCATGCAGATCCCATTAAAATAATGGCTAATTTAATTAAAGAGCATATAATAATCATCAGCATTTCGAGCGAAACAACTCGAGAACTGTAAAACTGCGCAGAGAAACAGAAAATAAAGCGCATGAGAAAACAAAACCATAAAAACTAAAAATGGAAAAAATAAATTGCAAAGGCGAGAAATGGAAATATATGAGTGTGGCGAGGTGAATAAAAAATAAATAAATAAGGAAATGCGTTTAGAGAAATATTTAAATCAACTTTTAATGAAGTCGAAAACAAATTCCAGCTGAGGTTCTCCTGCAGCTGCTTCGGGTTGCATTTTATTTCCTTAATGAGGAGGAAATAAAAAAAAAAGGGGGGGAATTCCTGAATGAAACTGAACTAAGCGTAAAATAAATAAAAAGCTAATGTCTTGTCTACTAAATCATCGTCGCCAGCTAGTTCTGCCTGAGAGTCTCTTCCCCATCACTCGATTCTCTCTTGCACTGTGCAATTTCTCTGTCCAATTAGCGTGCGACGTTTTGAGTGATGGCCCAAAGTCAGACAATGCGCAGGCGCAACTTCTCGTCTCTTCTTCTTCAGCTTAATTTTATGCAGAGCGCTAAGCGAAAAAATAAGGGGCAACAAATTGCAACATTGCATTGCTTGTGCTCTTTATGACAGCCGCCTTGCCATATTTTTGGAGTTTACGAGGAGGCCCAGAGCTTCTGATTTCGCTTGAAGCCAAAAGCCAAAAGAGAGCCCGCTCTAATCAAGCCTTCCATTGTGTATATGTACATATACCCGGTGATCCACGAGGAGAATCAAATTTATTGTCATTAATCATGGCGCGAGTCGGGTTTTTGGCTTTGACTTTGACTCTCCACTTGGTCGTGGACTTGGACGTGGTCTTGGACATGGACAATTTGCTCTGCCACTGCAACTGCGCGGCATAGCCATTATCATCTTTCTGTCTCGCGTTTCCTATTGATCAGAGCAACATGTTGCCGCTGCCTGGCAATTAAGGCTTGGCCACACTGCCCTGGCCCCCCATCTTTGCCTCCTTCAAGCGGAGGCTGGCCACACTGCCTGCCCCCCTTTGAGGTGGGGAGGCTACACAAAAAAAGAGTTAGTTGGGGCTGAAAATTTATTTGTTGCCCGCCAAGGCTTTATTGTCTGAGGCCAAGGAAATGGATGGGAGACGCTGGTCACTGTGAAATGGGGTTGCCATCATATTGGGATCGGTTTGAGTTGGGAGAAATGCCTATAAAAGATCAGCGGTTACCTGGGGGGGAATTAGGGAAGGTATAGATAGGTACATATAATCTGAATCAGTGGTGCTTGAATAGCATTTGAGTTTGTAATAAGTTGAACAAAGTGGCTAGATATTAATAAGAAAAAAACTTAGAAGATTGTAGATGTTATATTCACTACATGTGCCGGCAGAGGCCGGGTACGGTCTTTGATCTAAAGTAACAAAAATCTTTCAGAAAACCCAATTTCTTTATTTAAATTTGTTTAACATTTGAAGAGTATTCCCATTTCTGGTCTACCCTCAGAAATAAGAATGGGAAACTCCTGCATTTCGGAGACTACTGCCCTCTACATTTTCGTATATGGCAAAGATAAATGTTGACTTTGTCAGGTTGCCCCAATGGCTGCAACAACAGCAGCAGCACCAGTAACAGCAACTGCAAAACACAGAAGATAGAGCTCTCCTTCATTATGGGTCATTTGTTTGCTGCATAATTGGCCCCGGCAATTGGCCCACAAAATTTATGATTTGTTTTCGGCCCGACGGACACTGTGAGAAAACGGTAAATGAACGAAGAGCATGAAGCCCAATCCCAATCCCAATCATTCTCCGCCTCGGTTGTTGTTCTTTTATGGGGGGGGGCTAATAAAAATCTTTATCTTTAAGGGGGCCTGGCACCAAAATCAACATGAACATGCCACGACTACGCCCCAAATGCCCATCAAACGTCGCTTGTCGGGGGCGTCACTTTTTAACCAGGAACTCTCTGGCTTTTCTGCCAACTCTCCCATCCCCTAGCACATGGTCCACCATGTCATTTAAATTAAAAAGTTTAACCACAGCAAATTAGAGAAAACTTCTTGGCAAACTTTTAGCCAGCCCCTCGAAGGCGAAGAAACTTCACGGGCCACGCCTCCCCCCCAAGACTAAGTCGAAGAGAAGATGTCAGTCCAAAAACTGTGGATAGAATATGGTAGTGGCTTTATGGAGATAGAGGAAGATAGAGAGCGGGTATCTGGAGTACACTGTGGATATAAGTGATTGAATAAGAGTGCTAGATGTTAGAAAATAATATATTATTTACTACATTTAATTCAGAGAAAAGGGGATACAGATGAAGAATGGTGGCCAGCACCTGAAATTTATATTTAAACCTCCTGCTGTATTTGTATTTCGAAAATTTAATTAAGAGACCACTAGATACTGATAAAATCAACCTTGACTTGTATACGATCGCATCTAACCAACTTTTCTCATATATATTTTCTCTCTGTCCACCTATGAATATATATTCTGCCATAGATTCTCCTTCATACCAAAATAAGAGAAGGTACAAATCCAGACAGCCCGCAGGCCTGACTTTTGACAAAGTCAAACTGCAGTTGGTTTGCACTCGAATAGAGAATGACTGACGTAGACGTGGAGAAAGGGTTGGATAGATCGGGAAAAGGCCAGAAAACAAAAAAAAAATACACATAAAAATAAATAAATGGGAAAATACTCGTAGCTAGAAATATGGAGAGTGAGGTAGCGGCAATGTTTGTCAAACTGTCAGTGAAGAAGGCGAAGGAGCGGAGATTTCTTTTGCGACTCTTAAAGGTGTTTGGCATTTAGTGCTCATTGTTGACCATTTGACCTGCTGAGCTCCACCGCCATTTCAAGTACAGTTAGAATGGCCAAAACTTTGCACAAAAATCCCATAAAGAAAGAGACAGTCAGAGAAATAGAGAGAGAGAGGAAGAGAGGGCGAGCGGTTTTTAATCCCGCGCAAAATTTATGAAAATGTTCGCCGGGGCAATCCTTGTTTAGTGCCTCGACTCGGCCGCTTCAATTGAATTCGCAGCAGCCGAGAGTAGTGCTTCGATTTATTTATTGCCAGCATTTCCATCTGGCCAAAGATGGTCTCCAGGGAGACCGAGGCTGGGAGAGAGAGAGCGACTGCCAGTAAAACTTTATGACCGCCAGCTGATCTTTGCCAGTTCTATTCCGGCCGGCAGCTTCAATTCCAGGCCAAATCATGCGGGATTTTGCTTGGCGGCGGCTTTAATTAGGACCAGGTCCAGAGGATCGCCTCCGATTTCATCTTCACTGAATTCTGTTGCTCCGTTAAAGCTGCGGGCTAATGGTATCGCCTTAGGAGCTTTATTTTCTTTATCCAGGGCGTGCTGTTATTTCTTGCTTGTTTGTCACCGCAGCAGGAATTTCAACGCGAAATGTCATTGAACCCAAGTTTTTTGTCGCCAAATGAAACCCTCAAGCCAGGCAAAAAATAATAAACAGAAAAAGAGCTGAAAAAGCATCAAAAGCAGCAACAGAAAAATCGGGAGATGAGGAGCTCCTCCACGTACAAAGGCAAATGCCAAAAACATTAAAGAAGGAATAAAAGTATAAATAAAAAAAAGAACTGAAGCTTGGCTATGAGCACCAGCCTTCAAAGGTTTTTGGGGAATATACGAGAGAGATTTAAGATACAAATCGTAGATAGGCGAGGTTTCAGAGAAATATTATCTAAGGAGAAGGTGGCATAAAAAGGGCGTTTATAGGAGAAAAGTACTATTAGTTATAAGATTTATAATATACATATTTTAAAATCAATATACTTTTTCGAGATTAAAAGAAGAGATTATGAAAATAGAGCAAATCTAATTTGATTTGTAATAAAGAGAAACTAAATTTCTGCTCAATATTATTTATTTTCATTCGAATATTTATAATATTTATAATATTTCATTTAATAATTATAAACAAAATGTCTTCCTAAAAGTATATAAAATATTTATTTAATACCCCATTATAAGTAGCTCAACTTGTGAACCTTTTTTAAACCCTTTCCAGAGCATATCAAATTCGTTATTAATTTCAGAAAAGAAACTCTTTTTCTTTTGTGGCTGACAAGCGAGGCGAAAGTCAAGTTTAATTCATTATTAATATATGAATGAATGTGCATATAACAAAGAAAAGAAAAAGGGTTAAAAAGCACACACACACACACCCGTACCCCTCGATAGCAACAATAGGGAGAGGCATTGGCCCAACGCCCAAAAGCATGCAATGCAATTAAAGCAATGCCCCTCGAGGCGGGAGAGACTCATCACAACAATGGGGGAAAATGTACGGGGAAACTCCTTGGAATTTGCCGCTTTTTTTCCGGGAAAATTGTAAGCTCTGTAGGGTATTCGAGCCGACTTGTTCCCTCACCCTGGTTTACCCTTGAAACATGGCCTAAGCTTATAGAAATACAAGTAGAAAAATATCCTACATGCCTGGTACATGAAGCCTCACTTCTCTCTCCCTCTTGAAAAGTTCCCAGGGTATTTTTTTTTGTTAGATTTTTGTTGTCTAATTAAATTGCAAGCCAGTGCATTTTGCATACAGCATTTAAACAGCAACTCGAGCGAATTCAGGGGGGTTCTAGGGTTAACCCCGAACAACAATCCGTAGAGCACTTGAAAGGGGGCTGTGGGGCTGAAACACAACCAGAGCACCCCTTACGCTCCCGAGCCTATATTTGCATTGCTGCAAAATCCTTCTGGTTGTCGCTTTTTTTTTTTTCTCCCCCACAGCTGCCTCTCTGCTGCTGATTTTCTGCCGCATTTTGTTGTATCCTTGCGGGAATTTCAAATGAAAGTAGCAGTGGAGTGGAAGTGGATGTGGAAGGAGCAGAAGGAGCGTGTCGAGAGGGAGCAGCGCCAGCAGCTCAGCTTGGTTCAGAAAACGAGCAGAAAAAAAAGAACTGAAAAGCCAGAGAAAAATGGGGAAAAATGGGGAAAAAAGTAATAAAGTCATTTAGATTTGCACTGGCTTGGGGTAGATATGGCAAGCAGGTCCTGCCGGGATATATATGCGCTGCGGTGCACAGTTTGACAGGAATTGGGCAGCAGCAGTAGGAGCACCTGAATATTTCCACCCACCGCACCCCGCTCTCATTTTACACTTTTTTTTTATTTAAGTTTTTGGAATGTTAATGAACTCAGCCAGTAGCGGCAGCCATCGGAGGACTGACTGTAAAAAAAATATATATATATGTATATATCTCGTATTTTCCAGAGCGAACCCCTTCCTGCTCCTCCACTTGAGCCCGGGCTCGGGCCCTGGTCGAGAGGTTTATGCAATTTCGCTTCGCATTTCTGGCACTTCATTTGGTTGCATGCCTCCAGTAAGTACTTGAAAACTATGGCCACGGCACAGCCTCCTCCTCTCCCAAATCAGACATGAATGGGGCATCCATCCCATCATCATCATCGTTCCATCCATTCCTGGGCTGTAGCTCATTAGCACGCCCGGATGAAGTAGATCGACCTGAAAAAAGTAAAAACTAAGGAAAACTATATATGCCCAACTACATTTGCAAACTGCCACAAAACTCTCGGTGTCTCCACTTGGCAAACTGCTGGTCTGTTATTTTAATTTGATGCCCAGAGTTTGTTTTGGATAGTTTCTAATTATTAATGCACAAAAGCCAGCTTCCCAACTCTCGGGATCTTCTCGGGGTTGGAAGTGGGGGGTTATCAACTGGGGTTCAGGTTTTTTATATTACAGCCTCGATTTGATTAGTTTTTTTGAGTTTAATTAATTAATTGATTGTAATCATTAGATTAGAGATTTTATTTTCTATTTTGGAAATGTTTCTTTGGAATTTTATTGCCTACGATATAAATGAGTATTTGTTTAGGTCCTAAATAATGTTATAAAGATATTGTTGTAGATCTAAATGTATTGCATAAAATGAATCCAAAGGAAGGTCTATAAAACCCTATTTATTCACTAAAAAATGTTTTAACATCCTTTGAAAAACCCTATTTAGAGAGATATGCAAAAATCTGTATGAAAAATTGCTGTTTAAATGAAGTATATACAAAAAGAGTCCACAAGTATATCAAAGCATATTTTTAAATACGATTTTAAACCCATAAAAATTCCTGAAATCAGAATTTTTTTCATGGGAAAGATATAGATATTATAATTTTTTAGAATAAATAGCTGCTTATATTATTCATATTATTGGCAGTCTTCCTAACCTTTAATTAATATTTTCCTAAGAACTATGAATATTTAAGCAGTAGCTTTATCTAACCAAATCACCAACTACTTTCCTAGAAAAAAATTACAGCGAATTCCCAAATCATGAGCTCTTTATATATTCTTAGATGATTTCAAGAAACCGATACCCATTATCTCATAGATCTTGGCAAGTCTCTTCTACATATCCCTCGCTAACCCCTTATTTTCCAACTTCGTGTAAAGGCAAGTGTTTGTTTGGGGCGTTTTTCCCGCCGAGTGTGGAGTGTTGTAGGTTGTTGCAGTTTCTGCTGCTAATGTTGCAGTCGATGTTGGATCTCCTCGCATACACAAATTAGTTATAATTATAGAGCTAAATGCGAGAAGAAGAAGCCGGAGACTGCCGCCATCGCCGCCGCCGCCGCCGAATGAATGAAAGAAATTAATTTCTCAATTGCATTTTGCCACGCATTTTATTGTTGCCTTTCGAGTTTTCCGTTGTTTTTGTTTTTCGGAGGCGGCAACCGCGACGAGGAGGCTTTTCCAAAAAGGGTAGGGGGGAGGGAGAAGAAAAACTAAAGTTTAGGGAGTCATTGTCGGCTAAGGCATCGGCTGCGGCGTCGGCTTATTTGGTGTCTGTAATTTGAAACGCTTCTCTGACTCGGAAAAACTGCAGTCAGTTGTTGGCCATAATTTCAGCTTTGCTGGCCAAAAGCGCCGCTAAATGTCTGCAGAATAGTTTTTCTTTTGTTTGTGTTGTTTTTCAAATCCACACGCAGTTTTTCCCTGCACAGTTGCATTTCGCATTTTCCAGTTGCAGTTGCAGTTGCAGTTTACTGCGTTTCCGCTCGCTTCGAGAACTTTGCCGCTGGCAGCCAGCGTTCGCTAGACGACCATTATAAATGATGGTTATTTTATAATTGTGGAGTGTGTTCGGTTCTTTCGGTTCTTTCGACCGACGCTGCATCCGTTTTGGAGTCGAAAAACGCATTTTGTGGCCATTATTAAAATGGAATGGAAATAGTTTATAGAAAGGAAGGTGGAAAACGAGATAGGTATACATAGCTGGCATATTAAAAATGTAATTAAATATATCCTCAAATAATTGCCCTAATAAAACGGAACAGTAGTGTTTATATATTATATAAAAGAATATAGCGACTTAAATTGGTATATTAAAAAATCTTATATCTTTTAAAAACGATTTTAAAAATTATTTATATCTTTAAATATGTTTTTGTTATACTTCAAAGCGTTCAAATAAAGTCTTTCTTAGTAAAACGTTACTTAAAAATATTTAAATATTTTCAAAATAATTATTTTTAAGTGGAATCTATAATTATCTCGTTTATCTATTATAAAATAATTGCCGTAATAAGTCCTTATGTCTTTAAAAAACGATTTAAAAAATTAAATATATCTTTAAATGGATTCTTTATACTTTTGTTATATTTTAAAGCGTTCAAATAAAGTCTTTTTTAGTAAAACGTTACCTAAAAATATTTAAATATTTTCTAAATAATTATTTTTAAGTGGAGTCTTTAGGATGTTTTTATAAAAATCATAAAATAATTGCCTATATATTTACTAGCATACTACGACGTACTATAATTTTTTATAAAGTCTTAAAAACATTACAAATATTCCTACTTTTATTCTGCCTTTATTGTTTTTTTTTATTTAAAGGTCAGGAGACCAGGAAATTAATAATTTTGTTATTTCTTATTTAAAATGTATCAATTAGTTTAGTTTCTTTACTAAAAGAAAGTTATTTTTTATATTAAAAAAATAAAATAAAACGGCCATAGCTTGAGCCCTAGTAATCAGAAAAGCTTAAATTAAGAAAAAGATACTTAAAGTTTTTAGGCAGTTGAAGACCCTTGAGCGACGTCAACTTCAGCTCTGACTTGGCAAAGTAGTAAATCCATCAAAGAGTTAATTGCCACATTTGCCGCCAACTGGCTGATGCCAAAAGCCAAGAGAACAAGCCAAGTAGCGAACTCACCAAATGGTTGAATGAATGAATGAATGGCCGAAGGGGCTAAAAAAGAACTGGGGATTCGGATTCGGAATCGAAACGCTCTCCTGCGCATCCGCAAACGGTAGTTCAAGCGGCCTACCAATCCTCAGCTCTTTCTCTGGAAGCCCGCGGGCCAGACAGCTGAGAAATGAGCCCGAAAACGCTGCCAAGTTTAGCGTTCTGTTTAGTCTGAAGATGATAGAGTTGGAAATAAAGATGAAGACGAAGATCGGGGCTGGCTGTAAATGGAGATTGAGTTGGGCGTTATGATGGGAGGGAGACCAACCAGCCGGACATGTCATTGAAATCCTATATCCAAGAAATTTCTGTTTGCTTCATTAGGGAAAGAGGGGAGGAGAGGAAGTGGGCTCCTTGAGTTGCACTCGCAATTAGACAATTAGGAAAACATAGTTCAAGGAGGCTCTCGAGTTACCACAAACTAATGATAAGTGAATTATTAAAGCTGTACGAGGGTAAATTCCTGTTAAACATTAAAGATTGCCTTAAATATTTGATATACCTACGATTTGCTGCTTATATTAATTAATTTGTGCTGGCAGCATATCTGAAACCCATCTTTATTTATGTTTCACCTGCACTCATCACTCATCCCTGATTATTTCCCTTTGGAGCGATTTATCAATGTGAGGCTTGCGGTTTATCAATTAAACTTTATCAGTTAAGGAAGCACAAATCATTCAGAGAGAGAGAGGGGCTTTTCTTTTAGTTCTTACTCCTCTTATGCTTTTGTTTTCAGACGATTTCCTTGGCTTCTTGAGGGGAATTTCTTATGCCGTCACACACTGCGTATGAGTTATGCCTTGGGCCCCCCTCATATTCCCGCCCGCAACTTGCATTTCATGTGTCAAATGGCGCATGGCATAGAAAATATTATTCGCATTTGGTTTTGGCATTCGCACTCGCACTCGCACTCGCTTTTCGCATTTTCCATTTGCATTCAATGGCGCCATTTCAGCATTTTTCGCCTCTTGGACTTTGGCCCCAATAAAAACGCTTGAGAGAGAGAGAAAGATGTAGAGGGAAATGCAGGCCAGCGGGAAAATGCAGTATGCAAAGTGTTGTGGCACCTTTCTTTCGCCTGGCGAAGACTACCCATAATTACAATCAAATTTTAATGGCCCAAGTGGCGCCAAGACATGGCTAAATAAGTCTTAACTATTTGTAATGGCTCTTACCCCCCTGTTTGGCTTTCTTTGTTAACAGAGAGCGGTTAAGTGGAGGTCTCTACCTCTTACCTATTTGTCGGCACTTTGTTTACGTAATTGAAACCCTCTGCCGCTCTTGTTTTTCATTCTTATTTAGCTTTTCCCCCCTATATATGTATGTATATATATTTTTTGTTTTCGGTGGAACTACAAAGGACCCCCAGCTTAACCTAGAAGGTAATTCAAGCCTTTGCTTTCGTGGGGTCATTGACAACGGAGCAGGCTAAACTGAAGAGTCAACGCTTTGATGTGACTTGTGACTCTGCTGCTCCCCTCCACCTTCCTGCTGGTCAGTTTATAATTTAAATACTCGCACAAGAGCGGAGAAAACTAAATTATTGTTGTCGTGTGTTGTCGTGCCATCCATTGTTGCCATTGTCACATTTGTCGGCTTCTTTTGAAGCATCAAACGATATTTGATATGCCCCGGACAGTGGTATTCCCTTTACTCCACCTGGCTCCTTCTTCTTTCATTCTGGCAGCCATCCATGTGTGATTAAACTACAGGTAAACAATTGAGTTAAGAAGGAGGAAAAGTGTAAGCTCTGCGAAACAGTGATGGCAGCTAACTGCAGATTATGCGGCTTTGAGCTGTGTCTTAAGACCCTTGAAAGCGATTTTGTTTACCTTTAAGGATGTTTCTTCTGGCAATTAAATAAATTAATAAATGTTTAAATTTCACTTGTATTGTTTGCTAGTTGTATTTATTATTATTTTGGTAGCTAAATCGTCATATCTTCCGGTCGAAAAGTTCAATAACTTGGCCAAGAAACCGCAACCGCAGACAACAGACCCAAGACCAGACCCAGACCCAAGATCCGAGCATCAAAAACCCAAAAAAACCAAAACTAAAAACCCAAAAAAAAACCAAAAAAGGAAGAAAAGCAAACGGAAAAGCTGAGGAAGAGACAGAGACAGAAACTAGGTGTGTCTGGAGGGGAATTGCCATAACTGGAATGTGCTTGGACTTGGTCTTTGCCTGGGATGCTGAGTCGCTGGCCATGGCTATATGGCTTGGGGCGTGGCTGGTAGAAAAGGGCGCAGCCGGCGACAACAGACAAACGAAGCTTTCGGTCTTCGGTCTTCGGTCTTGGGTCTCCGGTCTCCGGTCGGCGGGACTGCGTTTCCTTTTTCCTCGATTCGCTGAGTCAGACCTTGAAATGCCGCAGATGTCTGAAAGGTAGGCCTACTACCTTCTCCGCCTTCTCCTCCTCCTCCTCTGTCTCTCTGAATCCTCACTTTTTCACAAGGCAAACCAGATTGAGTTCGTTTTATTTGGTCGTCGTCATCCCAACCAAATCAGGTTTGAAGCTGGCAAGGTCCTCTCCCAGCCAAGCAGCTCCCCCCCTTTGGAGTCTCCTTTTTCCCATGCCAAAACCAAAACGCGCACGAATGTAAAAATCTCTCGTATATATATTTACAAAAAAAAAAAAAAGAAGATATATCCCGCAACAAAAAATAAAACGAAAATAAAAATAAACACACACACAAAAAAAAGGAGACTGCGAAACGAGTTCTCTGCGCCTTGCTGCTGATCTGTTTCTGGCCAGAGCTCTTGGTCATGGCTTCCAGCTTAAGAGTTGGCTTAAAAAGAAACCCCTCCTCCATCCATCTACTAACCATCCTTCCTGCTGCAGCAATCCGATGCAATTGCGTGCCAAGAACTTGTCTTTGGCCATGTCGAAATAATAAATGCATTTGGAATTAGAGACTCTTATGCCAATTACAAACAAAATGGTTTCAGGCCGCATTATCCTCAAACATTATGACAGAGACTCTTGGAAATGGCAGCAACACCGCGCGCTAAGACAGACTTTAGGCCTCCTCAAGTCTCTTGGGCAGAAGAAAAAATAAAAATAAAAAAAAACAAAGAACAACTGCAGCCCAAAGAACAACTCAGTGTCTGGGGCTTAGAGACTCTAGCTGTTAAGCTCTGACAGCTGAAAATGCGTAACGTGTCAGTATTTCCACAGCTCTTCGCAGAAATCCTTCAGTCATCCTTGTATATAAAGTATAGTTATAGAATGCTCTTATATAGAGATTATTTATAGAATGATATTATAGAGATTACAAAAGTATCAACAAGTATGGACTTGATTCTTCGTAATTTGAATAGGTTTTTGACTTATAATTGTTGTTTGGTATTTAAAAATTGTGTTTTTCTTCGTATAAATCTCTGGAAGTCCCATTAAAATTCGCTGTATATTTAAAAACATTTAAAAGGTTGTCTAAAAGTATAGCATAAAATATTTACGATGATAAATTTATAGCAATTTCTGTAGCAAGCATTTTCCGGGAGTTGTTGGACTGTTGGATTGTTGGACTTGTTGGATTTCCATTGATTTTGTATACTGTACTAGGTTTCCTACTAAACTAAGTTTACCTATTCTATGGTTATGAAAACTTATTAAAAGGTGCCTCAAAGTATGCCCAAATTATATATTTCAAGAGATTTCAAAACACATTTAATTTTGTCAGCACTCCCCCCTATATAATACAAACAAAGCTAATTTCTGTAAAAATTCTCTTAAGTTCATAATTAGTGCTAAACCATTTAAACATTACTTGATTTTAGCTGAACCTTAGCTACCCCCAAGTTCCTTATGCGAGTTGCAAAATATTTCAATGTTTTTTAAATTCATTTTAAATTTCTCCCAGGACTTGGTGCTCTCCCCCTTGACTCTGCCCCCATCCTTGCTGGGGCTTCTCCCCAATTAAGTTGAGTGCAAAATGCAGCTAAAAGGGGGAATGGAAAAAATATCATAGAAGGGTAGCAGCGTAGCCCAGGGTAACACTGGGGTTAGCAGCAGTAGCAGGAGTAGCAGCAGCAAATCTCTCTGGGCGCAATATATATTTTTTTCAAATGTCCCAACAGTGCGTGAAAATGAAAAAATTATGGAAAAAAAGAAATAAATATATATATGTATATACGAGTGCATACGAATATGTATGTGTATATACACGTGCAACGGAACGGGCCTCGCTGCAGCGGAGGAGAGTTCAACGTTCTTTGCGCAACATTGTGTTTTGTGCTTTCCGCTTATTTTGCGCCACATCCATGGCTCATGCTTCCCCACTCCCACTCCCCCCGCCGCTGCTGTGCTGCTTCTCTCATCTTCATCCTGCTCCTCGGTACCGCCTCCTGCCTCCTATTCCTTTCCTTTTGCCTCATGCTCGATGCTGCCCCCTTATGCGTTGGCACACGCGCTGCACCTTTAAGTGCCCCACGGCGGCAGCGACGCCAGCTGAGGGCCAGCAAGAGTCCAATGCCAAAGCAAATCATAAAGGAAAAAAAAAGTAAAAATACAGAACAACCCGAGGAGAACTGAACTGTATTTAGGAAAAACAGGGATCTCTGGGAGAGAAGGAAATAAATAAATAATGAATTATAAAAGGGGAATTGTTGACACTGACTGAGTTGTTGGGAATTCTAGACGAGGCTCCTTGACTGCTTTGAACTTTTGTTCTGTTTTCAAGTATTATTCGATTCAGTCTTTCCTTAAATAACTTCTAATATAATGTTAATAATTATAATATAACAATACGCTGAGAGGCCCCTAAGATTTTATTATTATTTATGGAATAAAATATTTAATATTTTCAGAAGAGCCCTGTTACTTTTCTCATGAATTAATATATCATTAAACATTATGAACAATCCCAAATTTAATAAACAACATTTCTGTAAATTGACTTATTAGCGAGTGCTCCCTGTAACTCTCCCCTTAACCCACTCTCTTCTAAAGCTAAACAGCCTATCATAAAAGACAATTTTTGCCTTTCTGCTTATTTATGTTGCATTGCAGGCTGGCAGGCAGGCAGGCCTCCAGTGCTCCAGTCCTCCATCCTCTAGCGGTGTCTGTGTCTACTCTGCCTTCCTGGCTTCCTTCCCTCGACCATGTGCCGCAGCTCATCCATTGCTGATTCGCTTCCTTTGGCTGTGTGTGCCAGCTGCTGCTGCTGCGGCAGCCCCCCTTAACCCCCCGCTGTCAGTCCCGGCCTTAACCCGCTAGTCCAACTCTGTCTGCGTTGGCGTCTCGTCGCTGCCCTTTAACTTTAACTTTGACGCTGCCGCCTTCTGTTATCGTTTCACGTTACTTTATGGCTAATCTAGCATCTAGCACCTGATCTTTACGAGTTGCAACGCGGGAAATGGAGGCAAGGCAAGGAAAAGCGGCACTGAAAAGCATAATTACGATGGGGGGGGGGCAACACAGTAAAGTGTGGTTAACTGTCATCAAGTGGGTCTAAGAAAGGTTCGGCGGTTGCCGTTGGCAGAAGGCGTTAATTAGGGATAGTTTTGAGAGTTTTGGAGGAAACTTTCTTCTTTTCCAGCTGCGCACAGGTTACAGGTTCTTTCAGGTCCTAAAAATGAATGGGGAGAAAGGTAGGTCTTTCAAAGATTTGCCACAGATAATTGGGAAAGGAAGCTGCAGTTGAGAAGAGGCAACTCTTTTCTCTAATCATCTCCTTTGGGTGATTGTGAATGAGTATATAAACTAATAAAAGCCTTTGGGCAATAATGTTTCAGATATAAAGGAAGGGAATTTACTCCCAAAATTTAGATTTAACAATTAAATTAGTAAAGGGAATAGTTCCAACGCTTTAAATTATTCCCAACTCTTGCTTCTCTTTCCGTTTAATTAATTTAATGGTCCTTAAACCTCTTATGGATATCCGTAATTGATATAATAAATCCCCATTGGTTTACATTTCTCACTGAACCGTATAACCAGGCGACAAATTCTCACATTAAGCCTCCGCGTCACTTCCAATAAAAAAAATAATAATGTCCGTAAATAGTTTTATGGCTCAGCAATAGCCAGCCGCGCGATTTGTGTTTACTGTTCCGCTTTTTTTCTACTGCCAACCCTTTAAAGCCAGTCTCTAATACGCTCTTAATGAGATGCCGAAAATGTCACATTAAATTGCGACAGTCTATTAATAAATAATAAATTCATTTGCTGCCAATGAAGAGACACCACCAAATACAGAGATCGACAGCCCAAAAGAAACATGTATTTATTTTTGGCCAGACAAGTTGAGTTGCTTAGTTTCTTTGGTTTTTTTTTTTTCTTTTTTGTGGATGTCTGGCCATGTGGGAGACTATACTGATTAGCATAGATTGCCCCGGCTTTTCCTTCTGCGATTGGAAATATAAAAACAAGAGAGAGAGATAGAGACACACAAATCACAAATGTCTTTTAAGGTGGGTGAAGTTTGGTGCGTTCGGGTGGGTTGCATTTCTGACATAATTTTGATTTTTACGATAGTCGCAAGACAGATTTTATCTACCAGAGGCATAGATTTCCAAGGGGAAATACTCTTCAGTGAGGGTGTATATACTATTATAGGTTTTTAAGGGATATAATTAATGTTATTATAACTCTATAAAAACTGTATTTCAAAAGGCTGAATATTTATGATTAGAAATTGCTACCAAAAAACTAATTTAAAGGCTGTAATGGGTTGTTTTAAAATTAAGTAACTGCCAAAGGAAAAGTAATATAAATAAGAATTTTAAATACTATTTAATAGAACAATTCCTCATACTAAATTTTTCTAAATATAAAATAGAGGATTACAAATAATTTTGTATAATCCAAAACCCACAAAAACAACAAAGAGTAGAGCATTAGAATCTTCGTTGAACTTACTCCTCTCATCTCTCATTTAATATTAATTTTCTATATTTGTGGGCCTGATGACCCACACGACGGAGTTGACATTTCCTCGCTCTGTGTCTCTTTTTATAATTTATGGGATGCGAGATTTGGTTGGGTAGGCGGAATCGCTGGGCGATGATGCGAGGCCCTCATGCGGCTTCCCCCGAAATGGGTCAACTTCTGGCTCTGCGAACACAATGAGGGAGCTCTCAAGGCGGCGACCTAGATATTTCTAGGGAATGATAATGGTGATGATGATGATGAGGAGAGGAGAGGGACTGCCTAACGATCCTGGGGTTCTGCGAATCCAGCGAAATCGAATCGCATTCAGGCAAGCGCTGTAATTCAATCAATGGCCCACGAATGAGTGCCTTCCCTTACTCTAGTTTTTATGTGTGTTCCTGGAAATCGGTGCGTGGCCGTTATATATATGAAAAATACTATAATGCTGCGCCAGCAGCAGTAGCATCAAAACAAACATCTGAACCCTGAGGAGAACCCGAAGACGCTCGAAAACTTAAAACCGAAAAACAGAAAAAACCAACTCCCAACTACTGCTGGCGATCCCAGAGATTCCAGACGGCGACAGACAGCAAGACAAACAATTCCGGGAATGGCACAGCGCCACAAACTTAAACTTAAAAAAAAAAAAAAAAAATAAATGAGAAGACAAACCCCAAGCCAGACATAGACATAGACCTCGGATTGCCACGCCTCCCGAAGCCTTTTGTTTTTCCGTTTCCTTTTTTTTTGTCTCCGTCTGCCAGCGGAATGCTGAGCCAAGCGAAAACAACAAAATTCCAAAGTGAGGAGACAGGCCGCCAAATGAATTTAATTCCCTTTAGTTTGTCAGTTCTCGATATAGGTAAGAGGGAATAATTAAGTAAGGGCAGGTATCTCACAAAGGTAGAGGAGACGGGTGACAATGGAAACTTTAATTAATCCAAGCGATTGGGTTAAAGTATTTCACTAATTTCGACTTTTGTTATTCTCATTTTCCATTTAATTGAAGAATTTATAAAAGTAGTTAATGGGAAAGTATCTCAAAGGTTTTCTATAAATGGTATTAATAAAGCAGAATAAAGTTATATTATTATGCGAAATAATAATTGTTACAAGAAAATAAATACAAAATCTGCAGATCTTTGCTATGTGCTTCTTGCAGAACAGGGAAGGTCAAGAAGAAACCTCAAAGATCTTGTCATAGACAAGCAGTGAAAATGTTCTAGAAGAAACCACCTTCATCAATCATCAATCTAATTTAATTTATATTTGTTTATAATAAATTCTTTGGGATTTTATTTCTAATCCACAAAGAAGTCCCACTAAAATTATTTAGTTTATTCATAACCCTTCAACTATAGGTTATCTTTCCTAAAGAATCTAAACATTTTCTGGTCTGTCTGGACTGACAGGTGACCCTTGTGGACTTAGGGTCATCTGTTTTTTAGAGAGATGTCCGATTTGAGCTCATTTGCAAATTAAAAGCCGCCGCCGCGAGAAGATGATGGTTTGGGTTGGTCTCTTCTGCTGTGAAAAGCGGCAGGCTAAAAGCGACGGCGTTGACAGAGTCGCACAAAGCTGACAGCGGCACAGATTGACCAACTGCCGACCCGCCGCCGCCGCCGCCACCTTCCCTTCTTCATCTATTCTCGGGGTTTCCCCCCGCTAATTTCCCCCCGCCGCCAGCATTTGCGTCTGATGTTGTCGCTGCTCATTCATCATGTCGCAATGTCGCAGCGCTTTGAGGAGGAAGGAGCTATGGCTTTGGCTTTGACTTGGACTTGGACTAGACGAACGAATGCCGCCG
Organism: Drosophila parvula; assembly: GCA_018904695.1. Taxonomy (NCBI): domain Eukaryota; kingdom Metazoa; phylum Arthropoda; class Insecta; order Diptera; family Drosophilidae; genus Drosophila; species Drosophila parvula. The sequence continues at coordinate 9,006 of JAEIIG010005945.1, read as the reverse complement.
TCACTTGGCAGCGTCGTGTGTAGTCCTCCGTTCTCCACTCTCTGGGAGTTTTCTATGAGAAGAGAGATGCCCTTACTTGGGGAATTTTGAGTTAAGAGCAGGTGATCTTATAAAAGTAGAAGAATTAAAAACACTATCTTCAAGGCTCTTTTGTAGAAGAGCTGGATGTTATTTTTATATTTATTTGTCACAACATCTGCTATTTTCTTCCATAAATCTTCTAAGAATTTAAGCATTAAAATATCTAGAAGAATTGCAAGAAACTATAGAAATTATATACATAGAAAAGTAGTTAAAAGTTAAATCCTTAATAAATTGTTATTGGATATATTCTTCTTGAAGAATTATAATGTGTTTCTTCAAATACAAATTAGAAACTACTTTAAAGGGTATACAGATTCTTCGGATCTCCAAAGCCTCGTCTCTTCATTTCCTCGACAATTCTTCATAGTCGCTTGCCATTCGCTCAGACGCGTAAAAACGCGAACGTCGTCACATGCTGCTGCTGGGAACTGAGAGAAACGTAGAAGAAAAGCCACCGCGAAGAGGGAAGAATTGCTCGAAAAAAAAGTGTGAATTAGAAAAGGCACTCAAAGCTTAAATGGTGAGCTCTGCTGATAACGACCGAACAAAAGGAGGAAAAAAAAGCGAGAGGAAGTGCCAGAAGATCGGACCACACACAGCGTATAATATATGATGTCTGTCTGAAGACGACGAATCAATCTAGAAAGGGCAGAAGAAGAAGAGGAGCGACAAGAATCTGCTGGCAACATTGTTGCCAGCAACATAAACTCAATATTCGCCGCTAATGAAGCCTCATGTTTCATCTAGAATCTAGATGAAATGTTGCCGGTGGCCAGTGGTGGAGAGTGGAGTCACAGCAGCAACATTGTTGCCCACATATCCGACACAATTTGTACGCTTCATCAATAAAAATAACTTGCAAAGCGCCGCACAGCATCGAGAGCCAAAGAAATAAAGCAAAAAGAAAGCAAACGCGAAAGAGCCGAGCAGACAGTTTGTCTCGTTTGGGAAGCTGCTGCCTCTGCCTGCCGGCATTTATGTGTGGGCTGGAATCGGCATCGACATCGGCATCGGAATCGCTATGGAATGGAATGGGTTGTGGCTGGGATGGATGGATGAGATGCTCTCTGAGATGCTCCGATGGCTGGATACCCGTACGTATACGTATGCCGGCAATGCGGCGTATGCGCGTCGAGGTCAAGATGAAGTCACGCTCGCGGCATGCATAAAGAGAAGTACCGGGCAGAAGTACAGTGAAAACGAGCATTGAATAAACATGGCAAATCACCGCTGCTGATTCCAAATCGATCGATTAAGCCCTCAAGGTAAGGGATAAGAGGTATGAGTAGGAGCGCAAAATTCCATTAAAATTTTTGGGATCAGCTTTGGGTTCTCTAAAAGGAACGTAAATATTTTTAAAGGGGTTTAAAGGAGATGCAGTTTGATAGAAATGTATTTCTTGAATTAAAATATTGCGTAAACTTAGTAGAAGGTGTTTTTAGGCTTTTTTTAAATTGCAAAATAACAATATTAATCAAAAACCGGTTACTGATGATGACCCAGAATACTCGTTATCGATCTTAGTATTATAATACTACAGTTCCCGCTTATTCTTCTCTATTTTGGAGTCTCCACTCTCTATCGCACAACTCACTTAACCCTCTGGTGGCATATTCTACAATTAACCCCACTTCGACGACGGATAAGATAGGCAGCCCTCACTTTTGTCAGAACCCACAGTAGGAAAAATAGTATATAAAAAAACGCAGAAAAATCGAGGCTTTGAAACTGAATAAAGGCCGCAACTTCAATGCTGCTCCAATTACAAGAGCGGCGGAACAGGGCGTGGCAGATAGCATATAGCATATAGCTTATATATGTATGTATGTATGTATATCCCACAGGGGGACTGCAGTGTGTCCAGAGTGTCGGAGAGTCGGCTCCGTTGTCTTTGATGCTGATTGAAGTTGTCAGTCCGTCCCGTCCGTCGGCGGTGGTGGTGCCGCCTTGAAGCGCGAGCGACACGTAATATAAACAAAATGCAAAAAGCAACCCCCTCGCCGAAAAAAAAACCGCCAAAAAAGTTGCGCCAAAAAGAAAGGAATACGAGGGAGCCTATTCAGGGGGTTACAAAGGGGGGGTTACAAGGTGGGGGATGGGGGGACTTGTGGGCGAGGTAAACAGGCCAAAAACACAAAGGCATGCGAAATGGGCATGTCAGTCAGTCAGTCACTCAGACTACAGACAGACCAAAGGCACTGAAAGAAAAAGGGAGTTTCTTTAGCTCATTACAATTACAAAAAAAGATGAAACTAGATACCAAATTAAATATCTAAGTAATTTTAAGTAAAAATAAATATACAAATATTTTAAGTGAAAATCAAGGAAATATTATTCAAAAAAACACTGAAAAAGAATTCTTCCGAAACAATTGCAAGTCTAAGCTCATTCTTTGTTTGTTTTTTAAATATCTCTATTTGTAAGGGCAAATGTTATATTGAAAAATGTTCAATATTGATCTCCAAATATAATATTTTCTAAGTTTTTTTTAGTGGCTATATTTTGTGAGGATTTTTTGTTTTCAATTTCTCTCAAATATAATCCACTTTTTTGGAGCAGTGCACGTCAACTCGACCAGTCCGTCACTCACTCAGCGTTCAGCGTTCAGGCGTTCGCCCCCTTAAAGCGGACCGGCCACTGCCCATTGACCGGCCCACGCCCACCTCTCTGTCGCCTCTACCTCCGCCTCCTTCTCCATTTTATTTTGGCATGCACAAAGCGCAAAAGGCAAACAAAGGCGCTACGGAGTGGAGTGTTCACTGTACTTTACTTTGGTAATTCAATACGAGCGTCTCTCTGCCGATGCAGGCGCATGCTGTGGCCAAAACAAAAGGGCCAGGCCAAAAGCCAAAAGGCTCACTCTCCTAGTGGTCACCATGGGGTTAATGAATGCATTTAAAAATCTGTTTTTGTTCAAAAGAGTTCGAAGCGAGTGCAAATTCAATTAAATAATTTATTTAAATTGAATGGCAGAGTTGCCCAGGAGTTCGATAACTTTTTGAGAACGGGAAAAGCGAGCAAAGGATGCAAAAGGGAATTTTAGGAAAACTTTAAATCAGATGAAAATGTAATTAAGTCTTTATTTAATGATGAAAATGTGATTTAGTCGTTTAAGAAATTTATCGTTTAAGAAATGGGATCATAGAAGAGTGGTTTGAATATTCAATTAAAAGTGAATCTTCTTTTTTGTTAAATTTTTAAGTAAAAGGATTGATATTTCAGAAATATGGCTGAATATTATTTTAAAGTTAACATTAGGAAAATGTTTTGTTAAGAATTTCTTTAGTAATAGTTGTGGGATTTCAGAGAATATTTAGTTTATAAAGGGAAGAACTTTAATGCTACATTCTAAATGTTGTAGATGTCTTAATGAATCCTCAACTATAGAATATAATTTGTTCTTTAATTTCAACCCTGAGGCTTAAATTACTCGGTATTTTTTCGATTGTAATTCAAAGATATTTGCTAATTCCATGACTTCTCAATCAGGGACATATTAGCGAATCGATTGGCATTCAGGCAGAGCCAAGATCACACATCGCACTTGAACGGCGTCATATAAAGTCACATAAATAATTCAAAGCCGCGCGATTAAAGGCTGTGCTCTCCGCTCGGGCCCAAGATGCTGATGCAAATGCACAGACCGATAAATAGATACAAAATTGGCGACAGCCAAAGATACAGCTACAGATACAGACGGCGGCGGGTGGCGAATGAAGTTCGTGCAGCAAGATACAAGCTTTCGTGATGCACATTTCTCGCTTTTGACAGGCAAGCTCGATGGAGAAGGAAGTTGGTTAAACAGAGACATTAGCAACAAAGTCCGCGCAGTATCTGTATCTGTAAGCTATATCTTTAGCCGTATCTGGGGATCTGTGGTGCAGTTACCGCTGCTGCCAACCATATTTGGCAACGCCAGGCATTTGGCGCGGAGCAATTAAAATTACAAAAGCATTTAGAACTCGGCTCCGTTTGTCGGCAGCGCGGTGTCTCTGAAGACTCTGACTGCCTGCCCGAGCACACGATTATTTTCCATTTAATTAATTTATAGCTAAACAGGCAGCCGCCACACAACATGGAATATAATTGCCAGCGGCACACGATGCCGCATTTTGATGTGTGTGTGCCGAGACTCTTGTCGGTGGAGGAGATTCAGTTTCGATTTCAGTCGAGATTTCAATTTCAGTCTGGCAGACAGACAGAGATGACGCGTGGGTCACACCCACGCCTCGCTGACAGAGGTTGGGTGATAATTGGGCTGGGTTCTGGCTTCTTCCACATGCAATTCATAAATACAGGTGATGACCTTGGCGCTTACCTGCAAAGATACAAGATAGAGATACAGAGCTACATTAGTCACTTGAAATTGGAATGGCATTTTGCATATACTTAAGCTACAAATCTAGATTCTACAATCCATCATCATGGGGCCTGTCAATCAGTTGTAATTAACTTTGTTTTGAGTACTAATAAACAAATGTAATTGATGGTTGGATTGGATATGGTTCTTAGGGAAATACTCTTGATTTGGTAACTTAAAAAATATCAAATATAAAAGCAAATAAATCAAAAAGATACATTCTTAAAATCATATTTTATTGAAAGAATAAACGCTCTTTCTTTATTACTTTACAAGAATTTAAAATCGAATTTTGTTCTGATATTTTTCCGACTCTTCAAACTTTAACAAAAACGTCTCATACAATCTCATCTCATATAAATAATTCATATTAAGATATTATATATAAAAAACAACTTTTTATGATAGGAATTTTCCCTTTAACTATGTAAAATATGTAATTGTAACTATACATCTCTCTACACAAACACCATAACTGACCTGCAACATCCATTTTCAAAGTTAAGACCGCAGTAATTTACCCAAAAACATAATTCAACATTGAGTCAAACCGGGACCTCCTACTCCCACTCGAAGCCATAAGGAGGAGGAGGAAAAAAAATAGAGAAAATCAACTAAACACGCCCCGAAAACAATCAGAACCAATTAACCGAAAATTGAACAATCGGCCAATGAGCAATGGAAATCGCTGGAAGTGGAGTTGGGCGATCCGAGATCCGAGCTAATTGCCAATCGACAGAATCGAATGTTAAAGCCCCAGACAGTTTGACGACGGCGCTCTGGCCCAGGAAAGGACAGGGGTGCCCCCACCTCGGAGAGAGAGAGGGGCGGGCAGCAGCTCATTTTGCATGCAACTCTGACTAATTTATGTGCGGACTCGAGCTAGAGTTCGGACTCGAAGCCTGACCTCGCCGCATTGCAACTTCCACATCGATTCAAATTCAAGCGCTGAGACGTGGTCACTGCACAAACAAAAAATATATCTACACGAAATTTGCAAATCATGGATCAAATTTATATTTCTCTTATATATTACTTATCGAAATTATCGATAACCGAAATAGAGAAATTTATATTTCTCGCAAAACTCTATTATTATTTTTCATATCAGAATATCCTTAAGTTTCTCTGAACTAGAAGCAGTAAATAATATTATATTGTAATCCAACTCTAAGGTTATCTCACAGTTATTTCTAATTTTAACGCTAGAATTCCCAACTGGTTCTATTACAATAAATACAAATTTTTACTTCAAGGCTGTTTCTATGCGAATCAACCTTAAATTTGAAAGGAACTGTACCTAGACCAATTTAAAATCAAAATGATAGTTTCCTGCTTTATTAAATATATTAGAATTTCATAATAAGCTTTTTTCACAGTGCACTTTACTGAAGTCAATGCCAGACGGTTGCGCTTGGTCGCTTTTCTTGGCTTTCAGTTTTTTTTTCAGTTTTTCTTATGGGTTTTCCTCTGCGTTTCCTGCGTGGGTGTCGTTTCTTGGGTTTGGCTCCACTGGTCGTGCTCTCTAACTGTTTTTGCGCTGCTCGTGCCAAAACAAAGCACAAAAAAAAATAGCAACAAAAAACTGCAATGCTTGAAAATATAAAATAAAAAGAGAACTCGAACTCGAACTCGAAGTCGTAGACAATTATAATTTGACGTTTTGATTTGGCACTGCACACACATGTGACCACTGGTTTTTCTTATTGTTTTTCTTGCTGTTCGAGTTCGATTGTTTCTTCGGTGGCTGCAAATCCATGTCATTGACAGCTCGGCTTGGCCAGTTGAATGCATTTGAAAAGCGTTTCTGGCTTTGATATATCTGCGAGTGTTTAACTATTTGTTTGTTTAGCTCTGTCGCTTTTTTTGTGGCCGCCAAAGAATTATGTTTCAAGGTTCCGGCCAGAGAGAAACCCATGCTAGTCGGAGTGTGTGGGAGCAACAGCATATTTCTGAGGTGAAGTAATGCCCGCAGGCCGGCAAAGAAGTGGGAGAAAATAGTTTTAAATTGCATATACAAAATGGAAAAATATTTATAAAAAAATAAATTATTAGCTCTGAAATAGAGGTTGTATAAGCAAAAAACTTTCCTAGAAATATCTACAATAAATATTAGCTTAAGCCTGAGGCTTTATTCTTGAAAATATCCCGTTAATTATACACAGCTGACTCTAAATTTTTCTTAATAATATACTAGAACCAAATCCCTTCTTGGCAATTATGTATTTTTCGCAGTTTTCTTTTCGAAAATGCTAGGAAGAGAGCGAGTAGCACCCATCATCATTATTGGCCTTAGTCCAACCCGGTAATAAACTCTCTGTCCAAATCGCGCTGTCGCGTTGACAGTTGCAAATGTTGCACTGCCACCCTCCTCCCATTTTTCCCTTCTCTTTGGAAAATCCCCACATATAGATGTATATTTTGTTCTGTTTTTTTTTTTTTGAATGTATAAACTTCCGCATTTTGGGGGCGCGCGCACTCATTCAAGAAGTCATCGCCTTGGTCGATGTCTGACTCCACCAGCTCCTTCTTTATCCTCCATCTTTATCCCCAGAGAGAGCTTCCTTGCATTGCACTCGCTTTTTTTTGTAGAACCCCTTACACAGGAAGAAAACTACAAAATAGAATTCTAAGGTATGTTTCTTAAGATCTTAACTTAAGTAAAATGAATATGGAATATTCATATTGAAATGAATATTCCACAAGAAGAAATAATTGTAATAGCTTTAGTTTAGGGAAAATTGGCATCTTTATGAAAATAGTCATTTCTTTTCTAAAATTCCTGAAAATTGCTGAAAGTCTTCTTTATGTGAACTTATGAACTTATAATATTTTAAATATTTCCCAATTACTATGGTTGGTTTCTCAGTGCACTCCATATGTTTGCCTCTGGGCTGGCCATAGATTTTTGCGAATGATAGAACCTGAGCCAATATTTACATATACAGAGACATCTCTTGCTGCAAAAAAAAAATATATGGAGAGATGGCCAAACAGAACAACGGACAGAAGAGCCTATTTTCCTAATGTTTGTGCTACAATTCCTCAAGCAAAAAGAAAAAGAAGAAAAATTGGCTGGGGGAAATGGGGAAATACTGACACAAGTCGTGTTACTTGCGGCTGTGCTCCAAACTCATTCCGAGAAATGAAAAATTATACCAAAGAGTTAATTTTTTCGCCCCGCTTCCATTCTATTGCTTTATTTCTGTCTTTCCTTTTTTTTGTAATTTCCCGCCAGGGAAATAAGCTGCCAGCAGTGAGGAGGAGTAGTGAATAAAAGGAGGGCGGGACGCGGAAAAGCCAGAGACAGAGACAGCGACAGCGACTTGAAGATGACGCGTACAAATGTGCGATTTAAATGAGGAGCAGGAGCCACAGTCTCAGATTTAGATCCAGCTGTAGGCTTGCCATGTGTCATGCCAAGAAAAAACGAGGGTACAATGCACTGCGAAATAAATGTAGAATAGTGATAAAACAGTTAACCTATTAGAGATAATTATTTGAAGTCTTTTAGCCTCTTTTCTTGCCTTCTAAAATATTTATTGAGGCATTATTTGATGCTAAAATAATTGATATTTTATTATTTTTCCTAGGCAGACTCCAAACTTTTTTTTTTCTAATATTTTCCTGCTCAATTCCTTCTGCTCAGTGTTGGGGATCGTGAAGAAATCAAGTCAGGTAGCCGAGGCCTTGGGTGACTGCTGCACTTGCCTTCGAGTGTTGCAATTAGCTGCAAACGGCAATCAGTTTTGCTTGAGAAGAAGCCTGTGGAGGCTAAAGTTTTTCCTCAGAGCCACAGCGTACACATCTCCATCAACTAACAGCAACTGGCAACTTGCAACTCTGCTACTTTTCCTGCGCGCTTTTCCTTTTTTCGTCGTCGGTTTCGTCGTTTTTTTTTTCACCGTTCAGGTGCGTGACGTTCATTTCAATTGGACGGCGTGTCATTAGAAGGCGTGCTGCTGCTGCGACTGCTACGGCTGCTGCTGCTGCTGTTGCTGCTGCTGTTGTTGTGCCACGCCCACCTGCCATAACCTTGCACAAGAAAAATGACAAATCTCTCGAACGAACTGGACATCAAAGAGGCCGACACTTGTGTTGGTCAGCAAAATATGCCAAAGACAGCAGTTAGCAGTCCCCACCATCCAAGATCTCACTCACCGCAAAGTAACGCGAGTATCCAACCGCAGAGACCCAGCCACACTTGACCACATTCAAATCGAACATAAAGCTTATTAATAATTATGACAATGCCTTCGACAGCTTGCTTTTTTCAGGAATGTCGCCGCAGTAACAACAGCAAAGATTGCAGCTTAGAACAACAGGCACAGCCACAATGGCGACAACTGCCCACGATCAAACCTACAACTGGCCCTGCTCTAGCACTCGGAGAAAATATTTCCAAAACTAATATTAAACGTGCAAAGCAAAAAAAAGGGAATAAATTATATACACAAATATAAGATCGTTATAAAAAGGAGAAGAATATTAGTAATCAAGGTTTATATGCTATAAATATTGAATATAATGGATATACTGAATATACTGTATAAACAGATATT
>JAEIIG010005937.1:0-11113 GCA_018904695.1 Drosophila parvula | reverse complement strand
TTTGGAATGCAAAGTCTGGTAAATTCTTAAAGTGCTCCAAACTATCTTAATATGACTATACTATATCTAAAAACGGAATACACCAACCTCTCTCTATAATTTTAAAAAGTCTAGAACAATAATCGAATCGAAGCTAACTGAATAATATTCTATAAAATGGGTTGTCTACTTTTATAAGTAATAAACATTTTAGGGGAAATTCTTTGCCTAACAAATCTAAAACAAAGTTCCTAAATCAAATATAAATATTGTGCTATAAAGCTACTTACTTTCCCTACTAAAAAAATAGCCTAAGACAGATCAAAAATCACTGATTGAATTTCCATTTCCATTTTCGAAAAAGAACTTAAAGAAGGGTAAATATTGTTAAAGGGTAAAATATGGTTTAAAAATGGAACCCCCTTTAGGATATAGTTGTTAAAAAGCCAGCATATGTTGTTTTTGTTTTGTATATTTAACATTTATTAGTAATAAATTTTCTGTAATATCTGTTAATTTCAGTTTTTTTGTTGTTGTTATTCTTGTTGTTGTCACTACACGCTCACAAATATGTTCTTGTTGTCTGATATATGTGTATTTATGGTATAGATAGTTGTATATGGGTTTATAATATATGTATTTAGTTTGTTTTTTATTTTTTGTATATTTCTTGTATATGTTAGTCGATAAATTATAGATATTAGTTATTCGTTTTGTTTTCATCATTTAGGTTAGTACGAGTACTATCTGCTTTCTGCTTTCATTTTCAGTAAAGTAATTGTTAATTTTCAAAGAGCTTTTCCATGCAATCGAAGTGTACATATGTACTATGTGTAAATATATATATAAAAAAGAAACGTTCCTTTGACTAAATGCAACGGAAAGTACATAAGTTCAGCCAGGCAACCAACCAACCGGAGAGGAGCAGAGGGCCCCCTATATATCCAGATCGGTTATGAATCACTAAAATCAGTCTGTCTCTGAACTTGACGGTGTCGGTTTGGAGCTATATATATTTTTTTTCAGCCCATTCAAGCCAAACTAATTGCCGGCCGTGAAGGTTTCATATTTTGTTTCGTTTTTTTTCATGGATTTCAGGGGGGTTTTTGAATGTTTCGTTGGCTGCTTCAAAAGTCTGTCTCTCTATTCTCATGTGGCTTTCGACTTAACTTTTCAATAGATGTAAATGTAATTATCGTAATTTAGCTTAAGCTTTTAGTTAGTTAGTTAGCAAATCACTACTAATAATAAGGCAAATGAAAGTGAAGGGCACTGGGGCGGGATTTAGGGCGAAACCATAACGCAAATCAACTACGACGAGTAAGTAACTAACTCTCTCTCTCTAAACTAGACAACTAGAGCTCGCTGGATACCCTTTCTATGCGTTCGGGTATTATTATTATCATTATTAATATCTCTTTTGTATATTTGATTTATAATATATACTATAAATGTAGGTATATAGGCAAACTTTCAACTCTAGCAACTTAAACACTAACAAAATCCTCCATTCCGGGTTTTACTTTCACAAAAGCAGGCAAAATTGGTTTCTCTCAGTATCAATAAATTCGAGCCGTTGACGCTTTGGTATCTATCATATTCCTTCCACACAAATATATACTATATATCGTCTCTGAATAATAAGAACTAAAGAAGAGAATAAAAATAAAAACAAAATAAAAAAAGAGTATGGTTCGTTTTTTAAGTATTTTTTTGTTGTTGTTGTTCGTTTTTTTGTATAATTTTTAATTTTTTAATATCGTTTTAAACATAGTATATAGTAGTATATATAGAGAAAGAGGGTGTTGTTTCTGGGGGTGCTGGAGTTACATTAAATGTTCTGCTTATAAGATGCTGATGATATTTTGCCTTTCTTTCTTCGTGTTTCGTGGCATAATTAACAAATTAAAAAATAATAATACATGGGACCGTTTTCTGTACGGGTCACAAAAACATAGGAGCGCAAAACTGATATAAAAAGAAGCCTTTAAAAAACATTCTGAGTTTTCTTTTTTGTTTTTGTTTTTTTTTTTCATTTTTGTTGAAATAATAATAATACACTGGGTTCAAAGTTTTAATTTTGTTCATAACCAATTATAAGTAAGAATGTTTGAGTGCTACAACATGTTTTCTTTTCCATTTTAAGGTGTTGTTGTTTTTGTTTTTAAGTAAACTTGGAGGAACGTATACAACATGTAGAATATCCAAGGGAATTCGTGTGTGCGGTGTGTGCTGGGAAGTACAGAGTGAAAACACATCAATTCTTCTTTGATCAGTATTAAGGTTTCTTAAGTTCTTTTTTTTTTAGGTTTTTTTTTTTACTGGTTAGCAGTCTACTTTTTCAGCTGCGCAAATTACATACGTTGCTTCTTTTCTTGGATTAGTTTTGATTCGTTTTTTTGTTTGCTTTACTTTATTTTTTGTTTAATGTTTAGTTGTCGTTTTTTTTTACGTTTTAGGACGCCGACTATAATAGCTACAGTTAAACTTGGATTATCATTCTCGTTTTTTGCTTTTATTTTGACAATTTTCGACCTTTTTGCTCTCGTTCTTCTTTTGGAATTTGTTCCATTAATGGGTTTTCTTTAAACGTAAATGACAATTTGTTCTTTCTCGACGCGGTTCGTTACGTTGACAATACAAAAAGATACAACAAATTTTCGTTTTAGCACAACATGAGCAAAAAAAAAATAACAGAGCGTGGTGAGGAACAATTACTAAAATAAAGAAAACTTAAATAAGTGAGCGAGAGAAAGAAGGAAAAAAAAAACAGAGCACACGCTGTCATAATATTTTCCATCATTCGTAGCACAAAACCTTACCTTCGCTCAATCTCTCGCCGGGGGCGTACTTTTATCAACATACATTTAATATATAATATATAAATATTTAGCAAAGAAGTGTCGAAGATGTCCATCGATCTCATGGATAAATTGAATGGATTAGCAATTCACAAATTTGGTCAGCATTCTCAGCTTTTCTGTTCCTGCATCGGATGCATCCTCTGTTCCTCCTTTTCTGTTCGTTTGTTTCGCTTTCTGTTAATGTTTCTCTTTTTCGGTTCTCGCGCGCGCTAAATACTTTTGCTTAATATGTTTTATAATATTAGTAAAGTAGTTTCAGCTCCGGTTTCGTCTCCCTTCTCTCTAGAAATCCAGCAGGGAGACCTCGGCAGCGGCCACTTGATCCTGCACCTGCGGGGGCTGCTCTTGAATTTCCTGGCCCTCCTCCACCTCATGTAGTCCGTTGCCGTTCTGCTTGATGACTTCTGACTCCTCTTTGGCCCCGTTGGTGGCGACAGCGGGCTCTGCCGGCGGTGCAGCAGCAACCGGTGCCTTGATGGGTGTGGGTGTGGTTCCCTTAAGCGGTGTCGACTTGCGGCCCTTGAGTCCAGCCGGCGATGGTTTGGCGCCAGCAGTGGCGCTTTCTTTGGCTTTCGGTGTCAGCGGCTTGGTGGCTGCTTTCAGGGGCGATGCCTTCAAAGGCGATGCCTTGCGCAGAGATGCCGACGCCGTGGTTGCTGTCAATGTGGAGCTAGTGGTGCCTCCCAATGGTCGTCGAGTGGCCGCGCTGCCATTGGTAGCCGACGAATGGTTGAACTTGGGAGCCGGGCGGGCCGTAAAAGTCTTTGTGATCGTTGTGGTTGTGGTGGTGGTCGCGGTGGAGGAGCTGCTGGCCACCTTGTTGCCCACACCGTTGGTGGTCGTCGGCTTGGTGGGGCTGCGAGCCGAGAGGGAAGTTCCGTTTGTGCTGGTCACCTTGCGCACTGTGCTAGAGCTGCTGGGGGCGCGTGGCGAAGAAGCCTTCGGCTTGGCCGCCGCCGCCGCTGTTGTCAAGGTCGAGGCAGCCGGCAAGCGTGGCTTGGGTGCAGCAGCAGGCGCAGCAGCCCCTCTGGTTGTCGATGGTGGAATTGTGGCTGGTTTCCTGGCGGCGGCTGTTCCCGATCCGGTGCCATTTGTGAGCGGCTTGCGTGCCGTGGTGCTGGGCACTGGCCGTGGGGCAGTCGCTGGCCTGGCGGCACTGGTTGCCGGCTTGCTGGCCGTGGTCTTGGCTGCTGCAGCTGTTGGTGGCTTGCTCACCGGAGCCGTGGCCGGTCGCGTTGTGCTGCTCAAGGTTGTCCTGGACACCGGTCCTGGCTTAGCTGCGGTTCCGACACTGCTACTCAAGGGTTTTCGGGTGGCTGCCGTTGGCGGAGCTGAAGTCGCTGATTTGGTGGCGGTGGTGGTGGCAACGGGAGCGGTGCGAGGACGAGCCGTGGTCGTCTTAGAGGTCGTGGTCGAGCTGGTTGTGGTCTTCTTGATTGCAGAGGGTGCAGCAGTACCTGCTGGCTTGGGCTTGGCAGCGGCTGCACCTACCTTGCTCGCCGGCTTCTTGGCCTCCGAAGGACTGGGCTTGCTATCCTTGGATTTGGTGGCAGCCACAGCGGCAACGGCCACAGCAGCTGCAGCGGCAGTAGCAACAGCAGCGACTTCGGCAACTGAAGCCGCCAGCTCTTCATCCTTTTGGCTTTCTGGAACGGCTTCCACCACAGGCTGGCTCGTGGGAAGCACAGCTTCTTCGATCTGGGAAAGCCCGGCCTCCTCAACAGCAGCCACAGCAGCAGCCGTGGTCTGTTCGACAAACTCATTAGCAACGGGCAGCACCAGATCCTCCTTTGGAGCAATAAACTGCTCATTCTGGGCCACAAGGTCTCCTAGGGGTGGAAGCACTTTCTCCTCTAGATCGCCGAACTGCTGCTCCTCTGGATCGCCGAACTGCTGCTCCTGTGGAGCACCGAACTGCTGTTCCTGTGGAACGGAGAACTGCTGCTCCTGTGGAGCGCCGAACTGCTGTTCCTCTGGAGCACCGAACTGCTGTTCCTCTGTAGCGCCGAACTGCTGCTCCTCTGAAGCGCCAAACTGCTGCTCCTGGGGCACATACTCCTTGTTAAATGTGGTCTGCTCCTGTGGATAATCCTCTGTTGTCTGTGACTGCACCTTGTCAGCCAAGTCGAAGTATTTGGAGTCGAAGTCTGGCTTGGCCGTGTACTGCCGCTCCTCCTCTACTAGCTCCTCCTGCAACTGAAGTTCATCGAAACCGTTGCCAGCTGCCTGAATCTCCGTTTCGAAGTGAACAGCTGTTGGCTCCTCCAACTCCGCCGACACCAAGTTGGCGGCGGGCGTGAAGGGTTGGGCAAATGGATTAATGCCCAGGGAAGCAGCAGCTGGTGAAATATCCTCATCGTGTTGAGCGCCATAGCCGGGAGCTGCATTGAAGGCAGCGTACTCCTCCTGCAAGAGAGAGAGAGAGAGACAAGGAAATATTTGAGTAGGTGGCAAGGAAAGTACTTCTTTAACTAGGTAAATCTTTTACAGAAAAACAATTATGAAATGCTATTTTCTTTTTTTGTTATTATAATAGCCAACACCCAAAAGCATTATTCATCATCACACCATCATCATCATCAGTATCATCACCAAAACAACAAAACAACACTTGGCCTGTGTCGAGTCTGACCCCTCCCTGACTCCCTGCTCTTAGCACTCATTTTGCGCCCCCCAAAAAATAAAAGCAACTTCTCGCTTTTGTTAAATCGATAAATGCAATAAGCCATCCCATTGAAGACATCTCCTTCTCGTTTGTCTTCGAAAGCAAGTATAAAAACAGACAAAATGTGGCAAAGGGAAAATGTTACTTATGGCATTATTGCGTCCATGTCTCGTAAAAATATCTGGCAGATGCAAGCAACAAAGTATTTTCAGGCCTTTGGGTGGGAGCGCAGAGGCCAACGAAAATAAATCAGACTCCGCAAATACACGCCACACCACAACAGACAAATTTCCAGCTAAATAAATATCGGGGCAGGATGAGTATACTATGCCGCAGAGTGAGTAAGAGGGATTTTAGAGGAATTATCCAAGAAAATAATAAGCTAGGGAGAATGGTTTATAGAAATTAAGAACAAAATCTAAGAAGAACTTTACAGAAGAGGTCCCAGAAAAAAGTAAAAGTTCCTTAGACTAAAATAGTATAATTATGTTCTCAATATTAGTTACAAATTATATTTATTTCAGTAGTGAAATTAAATACAAAGGAAACAAGGAGTCGATCGGTGTACCTCGTGTTTGCTAATTGAGAACTTTCTCTTTAGTTAGTTCTCTCAAAATCTATCTAGATTAAACTAATTTCCAGTGCCGAAAATACTTTAAAAAAGTACATAGTTTTTTAAGCACAAGAAATATCTCTTTCAGGACTTTGCGCTTTGTAAATACAATAAAGTTATATGTATCTGCAAATCTCAATTCGAATTCGTTCTACAACTTGCTGAGCTGAGCCATTTCACATGTATTTTTTCCAATCAATTGTCAGGGCCTCGGGCGCAAGAAAAGAGCATCCCTCCCCTGCTCAACCCTTGGCCTGTGGATCTGGAAAATTCGGGTGAAAACTAAGGGGAGTGTCTGCCATCTCCGCCTGCTCTCAACTATGGCGATTACTCGTCTCAGATGTCGTCTGCGCATCGCATTCCCGGGGGTTGACACGCCACGGACACACTCATTACCAATGCATACAAATTATTATAATGACATCAGCAGCGGCGACAGCAGAACTTGTGAAAGTGAGAAAGCGGCAGGCAAGGCAGGCAGGCAGGCAGAAGTGCGGCAACATGACATTCTTGCCAACAAATAGCACACACTAATGCAACCCAACAACGATGACATGGCCAGGCCAACAAATGGAAGCAAAAAAAAAACGGAAGGGAAATCATAGTTCAGTCTGGGTTTATGGCCAAAGGCAAGCTCTATAAGTAAGGTTCTTAATTTCCTTTCACGAGCTGGTTTTTATGAATAATTTCTTTAACTAAATAAATCTTTAGAAAACTACATGTATTATATTTATAGTTTTACAAATATTTATTAATATATATTAATCAGTGGAAATAATTGTAGTTTGGAGCTATGTTATATTTCTTATTAATATCCTTACTTATCTGCCTTACTTAATAATAATAAGTTTTAAAGAGTGTATCTATCTCCTCTACATTCAATGCACCTGCCTTTTTATCGTTCTAAATCTTGGAAATTGTGAGAACTATCTGTGGCAGGGTCCGGATCGAGATCAAAATAACTACAATCTACCTTCGAACGTTGATACAAGTGCTTATAAAGTATAAAAAAGAAAAAAAAAAACTTAAGAGACGCGGCAGCACAAAGGTGGAAATGGGCAAACGGAGAAAGAAGCGGGTCGGCAGGAAACGTGTCAGTGACTTAGTGGTGTGACTCGGCGTTACTTTTGGACTCTGCCACCGCAGGTGTCGGGGATTGGGAACTGGGGATTGGGGATTGGGAGGAGGACCAACGGCTGGGCGGAAAATGTAGCGTTAACATTTTTTCCGGCACTTTTCCTCTATCACGCAAAGACCGCACAGCACAAAAGCATTGCGCTCTCTGAAACTCTAAAATGTCATTGACCAGTAAATGCCACCAGCCGGGGCCATTTGCCATCGGTCGGTCGGTGGCCGTTCCCTGAGTTCCTCAAGTTCCCCAAGTTCCCCGAGTTCCCAGTGCCCAGTGTTCGCAGCTCCACGCCGCTCTACAGTTGGCCCTCGGATTTCCCAATTCCTTGTTGCCGCCAGTTGCTAGGTTGCCCACTTTTAGCCCACTCGCGCAATGGCTGGCCGGCTGACTTTCTTTTGCTGCACTTGGCGAAAAAAAAGATGCTTCTAATATTGATTTATTTGCAGTATCAAGTTAACAAAGTTAAGATAAAGAAATTAATATATATATATTATAGTTTTATGGTTAAGAATTATAGGGGTTCTATGACTTAAGAGGAGAAATCTCCACAAACACAGAGTTTTGGAATTCTAAAGAATTTGCTTTATACTGAATTAGGAATCATAGCGAAACGCCAACACAGTTTCCTTATAATTCCCAACTACTTTTTCGAAACAAATGCTTTGAAATGTATCTCAAATTTTTTATTTGCAATAAGACATTCTTAAGCTGCTTTGAAAATTTTATATTAATCATTGTAGGTCTTTTATGCTATAAGAGGACAAATCTCCACAAACACAGAGTTTGGGAATTCTAAGGAATTTGAATAGCAAAACCCAAAAACAGTTTCCTTATAATTCCCGACTACTTTTTCAAACCAAATGCTTGGCTATGTACATATCTCACATTTTTCATGTGCAATAAGAAATTCTTAACCTGCTTTCAAATGTCTCTATATTAATAACTAAATAAACATTTTTATGGACTTTATTTCCCGAGTGTAGTGCTCTGTTTTGGCCTCCACTGCGGACTCTCGGCTTGGACTGTTGCTCAAGCGTAATGGGGTTAAAAGTGAGCTGAAGCGAATAAGAAAAAAAGACAAAAAAAAAAATAAAAATAAAACTCGGCTTAGTCAGAGGAGAGCTCTGTTGGCTTAGTTGGAGTTTATTTTAGTTACTGACCATGACTCATCGTTGCCATCAGCCGATGCGGTAGTACAAAAATTTGCTAATCAATCATGGCCAAAAATGAGGTAATATACGTTTTAAAATAGCGCATATTTCGGAGCCACCAGCTTCTCTTCTGTGTGCACTTTAGTAGCAAGCGATAATTGTGTGAATTTTTATCAGTTCCAGGGGCAAATTGTTGGCAAAAAAAAAAATAGCTTTGGCTAAAAGTGCCGGCCGGTGAGTTAATTGATTGTTTTGCTTTGTTGCCGGTTTTGTTTTTCTCCCAAAAAAAAAACGTACATACAGCTCAGGTTAATCTATTAGATACGATATCTACATCTGGTTTATCATACGTATAAAGGGGATATCATTTTAAAGAGCCTTTTTATATACATATGTAGTTCTCTCTATAGAATAAAAACAAATTTAAATAGAATTTAGGGAAGAAAGGTAACCCAATTTAATCAGAAACATTCAACGCTTAATGTCTGAATAAATATTAAATGAATTCTATAAATATTCAAGACACCAAAACAATGAAAAAGGCTAACATACTCTGTTATTAATAAATATTTCAGTGCGAAAATATTTTCCCTCAAGGGATTTGTAATCCCTTGAGAATTTCAACGGAAACTGAAGTAAAAACAATCGGATTATGAATGAGATTTCACTGTAGGTTTCTCGAAATTCAAGTGTTCGCTTCTCGCGCTTTATTTACAAATCATTTTGGCACTGGCAGAAACCGGCAGGAAAAAACAACAAAAACATTTCATTTGTTCAACAAATTGTGGGTGTTTGTATTGGTCAGAGAGAGAGACTGTGTGCCGAAAAGAAAGAAAGAAAAAAAAACGCAACGATGACATCAACAATTTCTAGTTTGCGACCACCAAGCCATGCCAAAAATTTATTTTTTTTTTTGTTCGTTTGATAATTGCGAAAAGTGCGCAGCAAATGAAGAAATTGCACGAAAGTTGCGAGAGAATCGGCGGTGAGAGTGAGAATTATTATGGGAATAAGCAGGTAAACGAGCCAAATGAGAGCAGGTTTTCGCAGTTGAAACAAACGAAGGAATAGCCGTGAATTAAACGCAAATATCAAGTTCAACAGATGGCGCACATTTGCATGGGAAACAACAGATGACGAGGCGGTGTATGTGCGGTGTGTGTGGCTATAAATTCAAACAAAATTTAAATCACACAGACAGAAGCAAGGCAAAGCAATTTATAGAGTCGCAGCAGATTTTGGGGGCAACTACAGTCTATTCTCGATGCTATTTGAAACTTATTGAAACTTAAGATCTGGGCTGGAGATTATTGCGAAACGAAAATCGGTACAAAACAACAGATAAATCATATTTGTAGTTCCAAAACTGTGTATGCATGTTTTGTCTTTCCCTGCAATGTACAAGCAAATCTTAAAAGTGCAGTTCAGTGATGAACAAGACTACTTTTTTAGCTAATTTTTTAGCTTAATTATAGTTCAAAAAATGTGTAAGCACGTTTCGTCTATGATTTCTCACTTCTTCCTCGCTCCCTCTTCCATGCTTTCCCTGCAATGTACAAGCAAATCTTAAAAGTGCAGTTCAGTGACGAACGGGAGAACTTTTTCAGCTGCACTCTGAGAGAGCTCTTAAGGGAAACAAACTAAAAACGGGTTCAGAGAGAGAACAATATGTATATATTGTATTATTATTCCTTCAAATAATTTTGATACCCCTGTATAAACTCTGCCCGTATCTCTAAAGTCCCAAATATGATTCACCTTAGGCAGTTTGGACTGCCTGACAAATCACTTGGTATTGACTCACTGTCGCCGCTCTTTTTCGACATTCGACATGTCTTGTGATGGCTCGTTAGAAACCCAAAACGGGGAACGAGTGAGTCGGTACAGTGGCCATTGGACGATAGAGTATATACACCTATATAGAGAGATCCGGGGAGAAGGCTGACTGACTTAGCGGTGCCCATTAGGCCGCTGGACAAAAATGGAATGCAATTGACAACCGTCGGACTGTTTTTGGCCAAAGGCACGCACACAAATATGCACAAAGTGATTATAATAATGGCACATAACAATCAAATAGCTAAATGTTCCATTATGCGTAAAGCTAACGACGGGTGGAACAGTCTCGTCTTTTTCAATAAGTCTGATGATCCAAGCGTATGATGATGATAATGATGATGCTATAGACTGAGTGCACTGGAAATAAAAAAAAGGCTTGAAGTAACTACTACTGATTGAAGAAATCTGGGAACATTTTTTGGAAGAGGGATTTATGATCTATTCTACAACTTTTTTAGAAGGTTGAATGAACTATAGAATCGAACTACATCTATTTCGGGTTAGTTTCTTAAGATCTATGGATTCTATCTTAATTTTTAAAGATTTTTTCATAGTCATATCTTAGTTATAATTCATTATTTTAATTTCCAACTATTTCTAGTGAAGACAGAATAAAATACAGACCTACAGAATAAGTTTTTAATCATTTTATATTTTTCCAAGTGTATTCTTCCCATAGAAAACGAAAGAAATGGAGGCGAGGGAGTGCGACAGCGGTACAAAACTTTCAAATACAATGCCAAATAAAGCGAGAAAGACCTCTCTGCATTTTTATTAAGCCTCGGAGCGAGTGTGCGTAAATTTATATATAATACATACACTACTGGCCAAAATAATAAGTACATAGGTATAGGTATCATTTCTTGAGAC
>JAEIIG010005936.1:0-32476 GCA_018904695.1 Drosophila parvula | reverse complement strand
TTTTTTTTTTATTTTTACATTCAGTCAATTCATTGCAACACAAAAAAAAAAACAACAAAAAGTTTATTTTCTATTCTAGTTCACGTCTTTTTTTCTATTTATCAGCAGCAAATATTACATATACAATACGAATATTAATTATTATTTATATTTTGTTATTTAAACTAAATACCTTAAAAGCTCTCTTCATTAAAAAGTTAACACGTTATCAATATTTTTGTCATCTTGTGTTGCTTTACCGTTTTGCAAACTATAAACAGTGCTTAACGTTCGAATTTTACTTATCCAGATATAAACCTATATATGTATAAAGATTCCCACCAATACCTTAGCCTGGGCCGGTAGACGAAGTTTAGATAGAGTCAGCGCGAGTCGAGATTCGTTCGATAAGTAAGGGGCTGTCCACATATATAACGTAATCACCTAGGGGGAGGAAGGGGGCCAGCTAAATGATTATGGGAAACAACATTTTATAATTACGTTATCATAGGGGAGAGGGTTCCTTTAATGATTATTCTACATTATATAAGGGGGGGTGTAAAAATCAACAGAAATGTGATTGCTTATTATACGGGCCAGCCCCTTTGGTTCAATCTTTCTTTCTTTCTTTTTCTTTTTTTTTGGTATTTATGTACACAATTAGAGATATTTAAAAAAAAAACACAAGGTAAGTTATATAAACGGCACAAGTCTTTCTCAAAAAACGTTCGTACAAAAATATGTAAACTAAATAAAAATGTTTGCTTTATTTCGTAGAGGAGGTCGGCCAGCGCGCCTGCAATGAATTTTTCCACCTTGTTTCTGTTCCATCTGTTCTTTCCCTTGCTGGTCCTTTGATTTTACACATTTAAATAGAATTAAATTGCCTCATATTTACTCCAGAGAAAGAGTGAATGCCACTGAATTACTGAGAGAATGGGGGAAGAGGGAAAAGCCATTACGTGGTCTTAAGCAGCTTATCAGCCAACTGTGATTAGCTGTGTTGCAATGATTAAGGTAATGGACAATTGCATTTAAACTGAAATGTAATTCGATGAAGCAATGAAATGTAATTATAAATTAGGCGGCCCACCGCAATCGCATTAAGGTAAGTCGTTTACAGTGTACAGATAAGATATAATGGATAAATTAAATGAATATGGAATCGGGCGGCGGCTAATAGTGTGATAAACATACATACATACATCCCTGCAACTTGAAGTCCCTTGTTAGTCTCGGCAACTGTGCTAGTAGCATTTACTGTGTAGATGACTTGGTTTTTTGGTAACTCTTACAGAAGCACTTACACATATATGTTATATTCTGGCGGCTAATTCAATTCAAAATTGGTTTCGTGTATCCTAAATTGTTAGTGTTGTTAGTGTTTAGGTGTTATCGTTAGCGTTATCCTTATCGGTAGCCAAGGTTTCGGTTTGCTGACTCCTCCACAGCTTGCGTTCAGTGCTTGCCACGCGGCAGTCTTATGGGTATGTGCGGATATCATGTATCCGCCATGGGGCCATTCTTGTTCTCGTTATTGTTGCCGATGCTGTTGCCATTGCCGTTGCCATTCTGTAATGGCAGCTGCTTTATCGTAATGACATCCTTTGGCTTTTGATGCAACAATTCTTGTTCTCGTTCCGGTTCCGTTTCCCTTTCCCTTTCCCTTTCCCGTTCCCTATCCCTATCCCCATCCCTATCCCCGTCAATCTCCTGATGTTGCTGATGATGCTGATGTTGCTGCTGCAGATGCTGATGTTGCTGTTGCTGCTGCTGCTGCTGCTGCTGCTGCCGATGCTGCTGTTGTCGTTGTCTGTGTTGCTGTTGTTGTTCTGGCATAATTTTATTGACATTGTACTGATTATTGTTGGCGTCCTTATTGTTGTTGCTATTGTTATTAAACTCATCCTCGCTGGACATCTGCAGCACCTGCTTGGCCTTACTCTCCCACAGCATTCGATTGGCCTTTAGCTGCAAAGAAAAGGAGCGGCAGAAAATAATGCCAAAGGTTTCGATAAATAAATTTAAAATGAAAGTCCCCCCTTAAATTTGTGATAAAATATATGTTAGTATCCCTTAAAAATCCCTGTTTGCTGGCACTGCTGATTTCGCATAATTATGCCCTGGCCCTTATTTCGGCTTCAACTAATTGTGTTGCCGCGTGTTGCTGCCACCACCACATCGCATATGCCGCCGCCTGCATGCCAACACACAGCTGCATAATGTGGCAGCTATAAACATTGTCAAAGGCCCAAAACTTTCGGCAACAACAAATTGTTCTTTAACTTTGTGACGTCACACCGAACATTGAACAAAAAGTTGCACAAATGAAATGAATTCCGGAAATTCCTCAACACTCACAGCGCCAAGTATTCGCCAAGTATTGTTCGCTCTCTGTTTTCATTTTAAATTTTTTTGTAATTGATTTAAAGCCACAGTTAAATATATTTCAATATAAAAATGCATAGTTCGGAGAGTTCTACATTTTGTAGGCCTTTTATTTATGTTTCCTATACTATACTCAAAAGAGTATTAATGTTTCGCTATTTCATAATATGCATACATAATATTTCCAACAGCGCCGAGTCTCGTTTTAAATTTCTGCATAAATATGAAATATGGAAATATGTTTAAATTATTAAATGTTTGCGGACACCTCGATAAGCGTAGAGCGCCCAGCCAGAGCCGTCAATTAATTAAAATATTTGCCATTAACATAAATTAAGGAATATAATCAAATTGGCGGACTTTCAATTGATATTAATTGCATTGCCCTGCAACGGAGGACGAAAGACGAAAGACGGGCATAATGGCAATGGGATAACTGTCCTGTGGCATTAAGGCCGGCTGGATGGGGCAGTAGGTGTCACAGGAGTGGCCTGTCAAGGTGGCGGGAATCGCGAAAAGTTGACTTAACTTTTCCCGGACAATTTCCCTCCTGGGCCCCTTGACCTGCCGAGCGGATGGCATGCATGCATGTTTAAATTGCCACTTATGACATCAGACCGCCCCCGACTTACCGAGGGGGCTGGCGGCATGCGGCATGCGGCAGGCAGCAGCGCGGAAACATTGCAATTTTAACTGTCAAACAGAAATTGCCCCAGTGACAGGGCAATAAAAACACGCAAAAATCCGGAACATCATCGACAGAAATAAAAATAAAACAAAAAAGAGGAGAATATATAAACAAACGTTGGGTGACAAAAAATCGAGCTGCCAAGGTGCCAGCGCAGCGAGTACATACATTAATTGTGTTTGTCTTACTCTCACTCTGTTTAATTAAAAAACACAGCATAATAGTATTAAAAAATATATTAAAAAAATAAATAAATAAATAAATACGATTGGCGAAAATTCGAAACAAATATTTAGTTTAATTTTTAAACTCAAAAGGCAGATTTGTTAATCAAAACTTAATCTGAAAAGGTTTCAAAGATTTTGTTAGTTATGGATTTCTGCACAATAAATATATCGATAAATATCGATTTAATGGTACCTAAGGATGCGTGTATATATTTAATATTTTCTTAGGGGCAATCTAAGAGACACAAAACCAACAGATTGTTAATATCTTTATTCATCTTTATTCCGATTCGCCACTAAAATCGAAATGAATAAATAATAAAATATCGAAAGTTTCAATTAAATTTCATTAAATTTGTCCATAAATTATATTCATATATTAAATAAATGAAAAATAAAGCATTACCGAGTTGAATTAATGTTTTGTGGCTTGGTTATGGTTTTCTTGTTATAATATTTAACTTTTAATTTTCTGCACAAACAGTATATCGATAAATATCGATTTAAATCGAATCATTGTTAAAATTTATATGTATTCCAATTCATCGTTAAAATCTTAATAAGTAGATACAAAAATATTGAAAATAAAGGAAATAAAGGAAGGAAATTTTACACTTTTCATTGAAATTATGCAAGAAAAATCAATTTTGTAAATTTCTATTGTCAATATCCCGATATTAATCCAATGAAAACTAGCACAGAAAAGCGTTCAGCATTTTCCCTTTTTGCAGCAATTTCCATTTAAGGAAGCAGGGGCGCAAAACAAAAACAAACAAAACAAAAACAAATATATGTAAAGGAAGGAAAAAAAGGACGCAGGAACGTGGTGATAATAAAAAAAAAAAATCAACGAGGAGATAACTCAACTTGAGTTAACTCAACTCCACTCCACTCAAGTCGCGTGGAGTGGCGCGGAGTAGCGAGGAGTGGACTAATTAATTAGCAGCTAATTTAACGCATCGCTGCGCCGGACATAACTCAGCAGGATGCACTTGCAAACAGAGACAGGGACGACGGAGAGGTTACAAAAAAAAAAAAAAAAGAAGGGATACGAGAGGATGCGCCGCGCCAGAAGCTGGCGAAAAAAGCCACGCGAAGGACCTCCATTGGTCAGTAAATTGGCCAAGTAAACCGAAAAATTTCAATTAAATGTTAGCTAAAAAAAAACAAACTATGGTGACATCTGTTTGTGTTGGCTTTAATTAACAACAAAATAAGCTCGCTCTCTGCAAATCCCTGGCCAACACAACATTATGAATATTAATACTTTATAATTAATGACTTCTAATAATTGAATTCAGATTACAAATTCAAATGCAGGCACTTGACATTTTTAATTGATTTTTAATGCAAATTTTAATGCAAGTCCAGAGTCTGCCATAAAAAAAAGTGTTACTGAAAGATTTAAAACCATTTTCGATTATAATTTTGTAGTTAATATTAAGGAAGCTTGCCTTAGGGGCTATATAATTGGCAGGTTCATTTATTTAGACCAACTAGCAATAGTGACTTGCCGAGTCTGTATTACATTTGCTTTAGAAAAGCCCATCTAAAAAAGGGCATAAAAATACAACTAATATGTTTTTGGTTCTTCTTTTTAAACACACATTCCCATATCCATTTTAATCAATCATATTCCCTTGGTTTACTTTCATTCTCGTATGATTTGTAGCCCCCCAATATGCATAAAGACCCACAAAAAAAAAAAGAAAAATCCCAAACCAAAGTTGCTGGCAAAAAATAACAATATATGTAAAATAAAAACAATAAATATAAAAATAAAGAGTTATCGCTGGGTGCAACCGACAAACGTAAAAAAGAAAGAACGAAAGGCAAAGTGCAAAACAGAAAACAAACAATAAAAAAAAGAGGCACACAGAGAACAAAAAAGAATACAAGTAAAAAATAAAGAATGTAAGGTAATGAAAGGGAGAAAAAGGCAACCAAGTGGGGAAAGAATATCTCCATCCTTTTGACTTGATTTGCAAATATTTTTGATTCATTTATAATACAATATAATAAGAGCTACTACTGATTTTGTGCGGTGTGTGCTTTGAGTTTGTTTTGCCGTCGTTGCACCTTACCTTCGACGTGTTGTCCTGCACCCATGCATCTGGCTTACCATAGTCCGGCGGATTCGCATACGGATCGTAGCCGAGCACGGACAGCATGGGCGCAATGTCGGCCATATCCCGTACCACATCGCCCGGTATCTGGCCCACCCACTTGGACATGGCCTCCAGGTTCACCGGCTTGATCACTTGGTCCGAGGAGCGCTCCACCCTTAAAGAGATTTTTGTTTTTTTGTGGTTAAATTCGTACAGTTCACGGGGGAAGCAGCTTACTTGGAAAGTGGCACGCCGTTGGGCTTGTTGATAAACTCCTCGTGATGCAGCACCGCATCGTTCCAGGGCACGTCCAAATATTTCAATATCTTGCGCATCCACTCCTCCGGATGCAGGACCAGCTGCTCATAGTACACCTAACAAGAGTGGGTGTACATACATATTGTTATTAAATCTTTTAACTCGAGCTGCAATCCATTCGATTCGTTTAATTTCCTGGGCCATGTTAATCATCATTGATTGAGCCGGCGGATGGGGACGAATGGTTACTTGGTGGCCAGGTTGTACTCACCATCATGCAGCGCTCCTTGCCAATGTCCCGGCACTGTTCGTGCATCACCTCGATGGCGTGGTTCCACTTCTGCATGCACTGGCGGTAGCTGCTCAAATCGAAACCGGTGATTGTCACCTTGCGCGATATAATCGAATGAACGGTCGCCCGACCGTCGCGCACCATGAATAGGAATTTTGCCTGTAACAGAAAAGCAAGAAAAAAAAAAGAATCTGAGTGAGTGCACAGCGAGATACTAGATACTACTTATATGAAGATAAAATTGTACATTTATTATTAAGTGTCAGAAATATCCGATTATTTGGAAGTGTGCCAGAGTTCATTTTAATTTTTTTTTTTAAAGGCATATAAAACTACACCGTGAGTTCTGTTTATAATATATATAATGAAATATATATGATTAATGTATTTCAATAATTTACAAGTTAGCTTATTTCCGTTTTAATGGGAAGTCTGTTCAGTTAGGGTGCGTTCTATATTTAAATATATTTTATAAGCGAACTAGCACGCAGCTTTACCTTTGCATATCAAGTTCAAATATTTCGCCAATAGATAGGGAGATATATAACACTTTATTTTATAAATAGGGCTTAGTTTTAAGGTAATTAAATTTTGGTAAAATGTATCTGTGTCAGAGAGGCGCCAAAGGATCTCATAATGCTCTAAACGGAAAATGGTTTGCCTTTCCCAGTGACAATTATTTGCCAATATGTCGTTAAAATAAGAAGATCCGATTTTAAAACAAAAGTATCAAGCTTTTTAGCGAAGAAATGGTGAAAGAAAGCATTAAAAAACAAACAATTCGCATTTTGACATATATTTTGAGGTGAAATCTTAATAAAATTCAAGCTTAGTGTGATAGTTTGCAATATTTCCGAATTATAGATATATTTCTTGGAGTATTATGCTGCGCAACTTGATATAAGCAATCTTTTATAAGTATTATAGCTATAGATAGATTTCTATGGCATATTTTATATTTAAAAGAAAAGGTAATACATTTGATTTGTATTTTTTTTGAGATTTTATCTTCATATTGGGCTCTCTGTGTAAAAGGGGGAAGTGTAGAGAAGGATAGGAATGGTGATGGCGATGAGTGTGTACTATGTGTATGGGGAAATTCTATGTTAGATGGATGAGGGAGCTGAGAATGCCATGTGAGCTGGGAGCTGGTAGCTGGGTAGCTCGGTGCTTACGTTCGGAAATAGCTCGATGACATAGGAACCCATTTTAAGCGTCAGCGGATCCTTGTTGCATAAACGCGGCGCCGGCTCGCCATGCTTGGCGATGATTTCCAGACAAAACTGGGCGATGGCGCTGTTCATGACCTCCTTGGTGATGCCGGCCTCCTGCAGGCGAAGCGATTCCTTTTCCGACTTTAGCCAGTGCGAGCGGAGTTGCAGGATGCGTGGAATGACTCGTGTTTCCTGGCCGCAACTGTGTGAGAGAACAACAAAAACAATATGTTAATGGAAACTAAGGTTTTAAAGGCAACCTCTATACGTTTCTCCTTGTAAAATCGAACTAAAAACGTGGCCACAACTAGTATTTATATAGCGGGAAACCCTACCTAGTATCCTACTTTGATTTCGCAACATACACAGGAGGTTCAGGAGGTACACCTCCACCCAGGCAGCCAGCCAGGCAGTCAGGCAGCCATCCCTCCTGTAGTGCAATCGACAAAAAGGCGCTGGCTCTTTAGCGTAACACACATAGAGCCCCGGCCTGGAGGCGCCCCCATCGTGCATAACTCTCTTATTTGGGTTTTTCCACAGTGCCCCGTGACTATGCTCCACTCCGATTCCCCTCCAGGCCCCTCTGTACCCTCTCTCGCCCTTTTCCATTTTCCATTTTCCACTTTTAACTGCACAACCGAAGCCACTGAACTATGAAGGGGCTTCAAACGATTCTAACGTTTGCCGTCCTAGAATTTTGCGCTGGCAAAGGCACCGTCGTCCGTAATCAAGTTCAGAGCACACACAAAAATTACTGCCTGATTGCGTAAATTATCATAAATATCTCACACTGCACTGTGCGGTGTAAAAGCAATTGAAAAAGAACAGCCAACCGAGCAAGAGACCAAGAACCAAACCCAAACCGAGCCAAGAACTCAGGTACCCACAGCCCGGAACCCGGAACCCTGAACCAAGGTAATCAAAGTGAATTAAAGCCCTGCTCCAACTATTTCTCTGCGTGAAATGGAAAAACGCCTTGAGGTCAGTGTAATCAGGGTAATCAAGGGTGATTTAAGGTGCTAATTTACTTTCGAGAAAACGAGTTCTAGATTAAAAGTTTTCCTTCAGTTGACTCATTTAAATGCTTTAACAAATTCCAACAAAATGTTTCCTTCAAGTTCTTTAGCACAAGTACTAGTTATCGCATTGCGTCCTTGGTTTTTGTGTAAATAAGGCAATAAAGCGTAAAATGCAGTGACATATCTTTATCTAACATTTAACATTGTTTACCTGCAAGGGAAACTTTTTAAATTAAGTGTTCAAAGGGGAGTATAGGGTGTAAGATACTTTAAATTTAATACTGAGTATTTTTGCAAGCTGTCTTAGACGGGGAATCCAGAACCCAGGGGAATAGGCCCCGGCAAACACTCTCCAGTACTGTCTCTGTGTAGGCTATAGATAGGACTTATACCACCTATATAAATCGAAGACTTCTTTAAAGATTACATCAACTTCTTACCAAAACTTAAGTGCTGTAAACATATTTTTATTTTACTTGTTGGTCCTTCGAACAATACTTTTCCAGTGTCTCTAATTCCCCAATGACAAGTCCATGTGTAATGGCTTACTAACAAGGAGTCAACCCCCTCTTTCGGTGAAGCTTTAATCGGGGAATCACCACTTTATCTAGCCTCAACCAATTACATTTGTTTGCACCTCAGCCCGGACGGATCGCAGCAGCACGCTGTGCGGGCCATCTAAATCCCACAAAACTGTTGCGGGGCTTACCCAGGACTCAATTAGTTGGTGCCAAGTCCAAATGCAAAATGGCTACAAATACTAAAACCAGATATAATCGGGGCGAGCAGCGGGCTAAAAGTGGGTCGAAGTGGGTGACGCTGACCTACTCTATATACAGACATACATACATATACGACCGGGAAACTTTTACGCTTTTCAGAGTCCTCCTGATGGCGAACAAAGGACGGGCGACCGGCGAGAGAGAGAGTGAGAGGAAGAGGACCCAAAACCTATTCTGTAACTAAAATCGGGGTTTGGATCCTTGAGGGAGGGGAGTAGTCGGTTTTTAAACAGCGGAAATTGCGCTGTGCGCAGCCATCAGAAAAAAGCGACCCTGACATCCAACATCCAGCAGCCAGCACCCAGTTCCCAGGATACGGGATACAGGATGCAGGATACAGAATAGGCCACGCGATTAAAATCGCGAAGGAAAGGCAAATTGTTAATAAAATAAGCGCCAAAAAGAAAGGAACGAGTTTCTGCTTCCACTTCCACTTCCCTTTTGCCCATTTCTCATTTTCGGATTGCTTCAAATTTCTTGGCTAATTACTCATGCGTAAGGGAAACTAAAGAAATTATAATACAGCGAGTGTATAAAAGATAAAAGGTACGGGGACCTGGGACCGGGAGCAGGGCCATCCGAAATATGTACATATATCGAACAAAGGCAGGACCCGACCCCTAAAAATATACATATTAAAATTGCCAAAGGCGAAACGAAATATATATCGAATTCAAGAGGGGGAGGGTGAAGGGAGGTTTGGGCGCCGTGCGAGCTGCGAGGCAAAAACCAGCCAAAAAATGAATGCATTAAAATTTACAATATAGCTACCCCCAATAGAGACAGAGAGGAAATACACTTTTTATGGCAGGAACCGAAAACGGAAATCATTTGAAATTGGAATGTTATTTGGAAATATGTTTAAATTTACATAAAAGCCAAGGAAAGTGTGAAATCTACTAAGCAGATTAACGAAGATCCAAGATGATACAGCTTTAACTTTCAGCAAGGATTCAGCTTTATCAGTATGGTTATCGATAAGCTTCAACCTCGATACATACACCTATCACTCTTCTCTAATGGCTATCCACGAGGATCCAGCCTTAATCGATAGGCTCCCATCCCTAGCTCTTAAACTCTTCTACTGTGAGTGTGAAATCTACTAAATTAGTACAGAAATCTACCTAATTACCTAGGGGGAGGATGGAGATAGGTTTTGTTTGATTATTTGGGGAGTGAGGGGCCTATGACAATGACAAAGTAATCATTTTATATGAAAATCTATACAAAAAAGTGTACTTTTTTTATATTTATAAGAAAATTACGATTAATCTTGATTATATAGGGGGATGGAATCAGAAATAATCAAAAACCTGATGAAGAAACCCTAAGCAGACCCTCTGCTATAAATAAATAAATTTATATCTATATTTAGCAGTATTTTACTAACCATTAGAAGTTAATACTTTATTTTTTAAAGCAAAGGATTAACAAGTAAATTAATCTAAGGCCATCTAGCTGATTTCTAATACGAACTAAGCAGGGAAACTGATTAAAGACTTAGCAGCGGCTTTCAGAACCCCTGCACAATCTATTATGTTCAATGACCAATGGCCAATAAATCGCCTGTGATATCCGATAGACTTCTCCACAACTCAAGGGAAGTGCTATATATGTATGTATGTATGCGGCGGATGGAGTTTCGCCGCAAAACCAATCCCCAGTCCCAACGCATTGTGGGAGACAATCAAATCGAACAGTAACCGACCGGGATAAGGGTATTGGGGGGGGCATTATCCTGTTACAGTTTTGGTGTGGGGGAAGGCAGAGTTTCGGGCTCGAAGAAGGACTTACCGCACATCGGGATGGGCATCCAGCATGGCGCGCATCAAAGTCGTCCCAGATCTGGGCACGCCGCCTATGAATATTAATGGCATCTCACGGTTGTATGAATAAACGCGTTGATTGTCATCTGTGAGGTATTTCTGAACGTGTCCGTAGTATCCGTGGCCGTGTCCGTGTCCGTGTCCGGGTTTTCGCATCCGTATCCAAGCGAGACACAGAGAGAGATGAGCAAAAAAAGAAACGGGGTGGAGACAACAAAATTAAATTAGAAAAAAGTTGCAGCAGTCAGGGCTCTTGCGATGATGGTGATGATTATGATAATGATGATGGGTCGCATAAGGTGGGCTAGTGGCTTACATACATATATATAGATAGATAGATAGATAGATAGATATGTAGGAGCGTGTTGGGGTTTGGAATGGTTGAGTAAGCGCAGGTGTTAACGCCTCCATGGGCATTAGCGTCAAAATGAATGAAAAGTAAGAGCGCCAGACGACAGGTGATGGGCATAACTAAAAATAGAACCGAACTATCCATATGGAACCGACATTCGAAAAGAAAAAAAGGTTCTTTGCCGCCTAATCCCTCCGATAAAAATGGGAACCTTATCTGGGCGAGTGATAGATCGATATTCATAAATCATATACATTTAATTAGGCCAGCGATAATGTGCGGCAGAACTCGGTTCTTCTTTATTTATCTAATCGCAACTATTTCAATTGATAAATAAAATAAACCAATTACGAGTATCTGCGAGAATATAGCACTTTCCTTTGCATAGAATGTGGCAAAAGCCGCCTGGGTTCTGGCCACTTAAGACCATTCTCCATTCCCCTAGACCCCACCCATAATTAGGCTCACAAAATCCTCCAGAATTAAAGCCACATTCATGGGTGAAGCCAAGGATGGCTAATGCTCTGTGAAGATGATTTGGCTATCTCGACACAGACACACACAAATTCTATCCTCCCATACCTCCCTCTCTTGGGGTGCATTGTCTTTCATGTGGAGTCATCTCCTTTGCTACTGACCGCTACTCCGATTTCCTTTCCCATACCCCCAAACCCATCCTAAGCTGCTTATGGCATTTCGATATTCCCAATGCTAATCAATGGATTCCCTCTCCATTCGCCCCCCATTCTTCAACTCCAACGAGACCATTTTGGTCTCGACTAATGTTTACAAAATAGTGTTCGGTCATCCGATAACCAGTTAAATTCCCTCAATGACTTTTGCTTTGCTTTCGGTTTGCGTGCGTGTGCGATTGGTAGAGAGGGCAGAGGCCAAAAGGCAGGGTAGTGAGAACAAGGATTTTCAGCTGGGTTCAGCCAATATGAAATTAGTTATCCTGCCATTCGGTTCCACCTTCATGATTTCCTTTCTCTCTTGATTTATCACTGCAAATGTTTTGTTGTCCGGTTGGGTTAGCAAAAGGACTTCTCTAAAACAAGTCTTGAAGGCCAAATTTTAGCCAAGAAAAGTTAAAAAAAAAAAATAAGCACCTTAAAGACTGCACAATGATCAATTACTATAGCGATAGGTATTTACATATAAGCTCCCATCTCTAACTTCCACTATTAACCACGATATATTAGCTCCCATCTCTAGCGTCTAACTTTTCCACTATTAACGTCGATATATTAGCTCCCATCTCTAGCGCCAAACTTTTCCACCATTAACGTCGATATCTGAGCTCCCATCTCTAGCGCCTAACTTTTCTCTTTTAACGTCCATATATCACCTCCCATCTCTAGCGCCTAACTTTTCCACTTTTAACGTCCATATATCAGCTCCCATCTCTAGCGTTCTTCTACTGCTGGCATCGATATAAAAGCTCGCATCTCTAGTACATCCACACATTTTTCTCTTTTACTGCCAACGTCGATAAATGTTTAAGCTCCCATCACTAGTACACACTAGTGCGTAATGCTTTTAATGCTAATGCTGATCCCCGAAGTTCCTGATATAAGTTAACTCTATTATCCATTTCTGTGGCGATTATTGTCTATAAGCGCATAAATAAATCAATTTTTACTGCTAGCTGCAAACACTTCAAAATTAAAGCTTAAATAAAGAATTCATAAAACCTACAAGCTTTTTAAATTATTCTCCGATCCGATCCGCAAAAATCGGACTAAAAATATATGTATGTATGTGGTAAGTATAAGTCCTAGACCACATTTAGTATGCTAAGCAATATTATGGATTAAATTCAATACATTTAATATGCTTTCAGAAAAAAGGAAAAAAAAGTGGAAAGCCTAAAAATCTGTCAAGACTTGATTGCTTCCAGTTTGATTAAATTTAAATATTTTTAGCCATGGACTCACATTGAGTGCCACGGCTACAGTTGGCAGCAAGATGAAGATGTTCCGGGGCTTGGGAATATGTGTGTGGATTCGGGTGAAGGTGTGGGACACATAGAGCAAACAAACAGATTGGGGGGTGTTCGATTTTTCAAGGGGGGCTACATACCTCGACGCGAACCATTTGCGAGCTGAGCTCGTTGGTGGCATCCACCTTGAAGAGGCACTGGGGCCGCAGCTCGGTGAATTTAAATAGGAACATGGTGATGACAATGATGCCGAAGAGCACCCACAGGGTGACCTTCTTATTCCTATATGGCAGTCGCATTTTGGAAGGTATAAAATGTGTCTCAGCAGCCGCGGCTAACTGGTTTTTGATTTTGGCGGATGCTCTAGCCTGTGGCCACTGCTGGCTGACTGGCTCCTGGTTTCTAGCTCCTGGCACTTTCAGCTCTTTCTCTTTTTCCCTCGCTGACTGCTCCGGCACGACGTTTGCCCAAAGCTTAAATATGTAAATTGGTTTCCTTGAGGTCCTCAAAGCGAAGTTGTTTTGCTTTGGCTTTTGCTGTAGTGGCTTGCCCTGTTTGCGGAGGATGTGAGGATGGTGTGGGGGTGATGTCCTTAAAGCTGGTGCTCCCGATTCGTTGGCGTCGGCTTGGTGATGCCACCACAATAACTCCGTCTACGGCCACCGCTGTGCTCGTCCTGGTGGTCCTGGTTCTGGTTCTGGTCTTCCTGCTGGCTCTGGTTCTGGTTCGGGCCCTGTTCCGGCTTGTGTTCAGCTCGATGTTCCCGGGTCTGGTTATGGTTCTGGTCTTGCTGCTGCTCCTGCTTGTGACGTTGATTGCTTTGCATCGCCTCGCCTTTGTTTGCTCCTTTTCGGCCAGCCAGCAGCAGCAGCAACTTGGCGTGGCCAACACAACACAACGGAATCCTGGCTGGCAGCTGCTGGACCTCTGTTTATCGCTCTAGTCTTCGCCTCCCGTTTATTGCATTTTTACACAATATATATATCCATATATATATATAAATAGATTCACGGAGTCTGCAACGGAAAAAGCAAGGACTACGTTAACCAAAGCATATTTAAATACTTTTCCACGACTTATTGTGTGTTGTTTGCCTTCAAAGTTGTTAATGTTCGTGGGTCAGAAGGTTAGCCACGAACTCACTGTGTCTTATAAGATGATATACGAGTAGTATACCTCAACTTTTCATATAAAACTTAACCAATAAATAAGTAAATAAACTTCTCAAGAATTGAAATTATCAAACTGACAATGGCTGAGCTGTGTGACTCTAGTTGTGCTTTTGTGATTTATGGCCAAAAGTCTGCAAAGAGTGTCAGAGCATGATACCTGGGGTTTGACTGGGTTTCCTTTTTGCCTTCCTATGAATCGTTTTCGACATTCACCGAACTGCAACTTTCAACATACAGTGCCCGCCACTCGACATTCGACACTCAACTGACTCACTGACTGACTGACTGACTGACTGGCACAGCCTCAAGTGACTACGCACCTGCTTGGTTGGTGGAGAAGCTCGTATGGCGTTTTTCCTCACCGGGTTTTCCCTTCTGTGTCAGAGTGCAGTGCTGCTGCTGCAGATGTTTGCTCAGTTGTTGATGAAGAGCTGCCAGCCCAGCGACTTAATGAGCCGAAATGCACAATAGACGGGGACCAAAGTCAGGGATATAAACACGTAATAGCTCCAATCGCCGGTTATTTCCTCCGTCATACCTGCAAATGGAACGAGAGACAGTGAGACATGAAAACAATATTTATCATTTTGCAGGGTACACAGGGCACACAGGGCGCAGGGCACAAGACAAGAGCAAAGAAAATACGAGGAAAAATGGAAATGTGCAAACACTATTCTCCCTGGATGGCGGCGTATGATATATTTGATTAGAAATCATCTGCGATACATTCGTTCTATCCTTTTCAATATGACATATGTATGAACGTGACTCTCGAGGGGGGAGGCGAAAAACTAAAGGGGTTCCGAAGGAAAAGCAGAAGAAAAAGAGCGGCGTAAGCTGCTTACATGCACACACACACACAAGACAGAGTTTTCCCAGAGCCTAAGTGCCATATGGACTACAGTAAATGTCAAAAGATCTATT
Source organism: Drosophila parvula (assembly GCA_018904695.1). NCBI lineage: Eukaryota > Metazoa > Arthropoda > Insecta > Diptera > Drosophilidae > Drosophila > Drosophila parvula. Next base: position 17,305 of record JAEIIG010005936.1, on the reverse strand, counting down.
TGTATCCATGAAATAACAATGAAAGAAAATGGTTTTTGTTTAATGCTGCTCCCCCCTATATTTTTTTAACCGCTTTCTGCACCACTTGATTGGCCTTGTAGGAGATGTATCATACAATCCCCCAAATTAATTTCAACTTGGCCAAGTTTGACTGTAATTGCCAAGCTTCCTCCATGGCCCCCGCATATGAAAATCCTGAAAACTATTTTACGAGTGGAGCCCCTCTGGCTGCAGCAGGAGTGCATATGAGTTTCAGGCGACATTCGTCACTGGGTTTTCCCTTCGGGAAACAGGAAAATCGGTGCTGGTGGAAGAGAAGTTGGTTGGATGGGGGGGGGGAATGGATGGATAGTGAGTGGCCGTAGCACTCTCGACAACTGCCAACTGCCAAGTCCCCGGCAACTCTCTCAAGTGCGGCCGACGTGTCAGATGCTCGAGTACTTATAATTCCTTTAAATTCTCAACTTTCCCAGCTCTCCGACATATGAGCGGACAAGTGGAAAAGCTGTGGGGATGCAGGGGTGAAATTTTCAGGGTGATACGACACAGGAGCATCGTACACAGAACAGATAGCGAGTGAAAGAGTTGGGCAGGTTAGATGCCAGATAGGAAAGTTCCTACAAAGAAACACATTCTGGGAAAAGAAAACCGTCGGGGCAGGGACAAAATGTGAAGCGCTTAAAATCATTTAAAATGCTATAAAAATTACGAACTTGCTTCTATTAATTAATAAATACATAAACAAAGATATTTAAATAGGTATGAACGAAATGTACACATTAACCTCAAGCGTAGAAAGGCCTTCCAACTTTGTACGCATCCTTTACATATAATTTCTCCTATCGCGCCTACTAACACCTAACCCTAACAAGCACGTGCTTGGTCGGGCAAGAACTGACCGTAGTGCGACTGTCTAAACCAGGTTTAAAGCAATTTTATAATTTATTATAGAAACCTTATCGATTACTAAGTAATTAGAAACATTAACATAATATAAACTAGGGTTCTACAATAAAAACAAAGGTTTAGAAAGGCACCAAGCTTTGTAAAATAAAAATTATACCATTAAAAGTTAGATCGTAAAAATTGGACTAATTTACTTCGAGTTTGGTACTTCAAAAATTGCATTTCATACTATTAGACACCTTTTTTTAATGAGTTTAAAGCCCCTAGTAATTTCTGGAGCACCCTAATGTATAATTATGGGTATTTACTCTTTATATAATATATAATATTATATATGTTAAGCAAGCATTGTTATTAAAACGATTTGATTATTTATGGTTTCTGCCCGCGGTCAGCATCTAAATGACATAAATAAAATATAATAACTTTTGACATGGCAATTGTTATCAGAAATATTTGGTTGTTTAGCCAACTGTCAGCTCCGAAGCCCCACAGCACGAAGTAGTGAGTGCACATGACGTGGAAACTCGTTCTCATATTTTCATTTACATTAATTCCATTACATTTGCCAAGGACAAGGAGTAAACTTTTACCATTTCGCCAAAAACTTTAATTAATTTAAATTGTCGTATTATTTGTTGGCAAAAGAAGCCACAAAAACGCACACACCTACAAGCAACTTTCCACCAATCATTTCCATTTGTATAAGTGTGTGTGTGTGCGTGGCGAGTTTTCGCAGCTTTCGTCACTGGGCCGGAGACCTCAGAAACTATTTTCTTTTGGCCAAGCGAAAACTTTCAAGAAGCTGGCAATTTGTCGTCGTTGCCGGAGTTTCCTCCTGTTCCTTACAATTTCCCTTGGCCTTTTCCATTTTCTTTTTCATGGAACCTTCCTCTACACCTTTGGCTGTTATTCTCAATTACACATGCTCCTCTTCTGTCTGGCATCTGATCTTGCAAACAAACTCAGAATATAAAAAAAAAAAATCGAATAAATAAAACTGAAGAAAATAGAGGAGTTATCGAGTTTATAAAGGATTCAAAAAAATATAAACATGTGAAACGGATCCTTTGATAATTGTTCCCTTCGGGTTGGCTTCCTCCTCATCGCTAAACACGTAATTTTACAATTTTGTTTGAACATTTCCAACGGGCGGCTCCTCCTGGCCATCCTGTTCAGCCTGCATAGCCTGCTTTCTAGGGGCTACCTCCTCCGAGTCCTGGTCCAGTTCGAGAATCTGATCCACTTCGAGGTACTCCATATCGATCTTATTAGTAATGGTCTGCTCTTTGAGATTCCATGCGTAAGAAGTCAGTAAGCGCAAACATAATAGACTGATTACAAAGGATATTAGGCTGCCGAGAAACATTTCGAATTGCTATATGTGAACTTCCTCCTTTAGGACTTGATTAGGTTCTCTAAATAGATTCGATATTAATGTGGAGTTTTTTTAGTCCCTGTGTTTCCAAAAATTACAGAAAACGAGACTGGCCTTCTCCTCGCTCTTGCTTCGGTTTCTTTCTATATTTAATTCTTTACCTAAGGGGAATCATATTATTATTAACATACAGCATACAGTACAAAAGAAAGGGTGCATTATTTAATACAACAAAACCATTAAATGTTAATAATAATTTTGCATTGATTTGTAAACACAATTTAAAGAGAATTTTTGTGCCGTGCAAAATATATTTTCACATATGACAGGGAGACCCCTGAAGGGCCTTTGTTTGTGCTTGTGCTTCCTACATCCTGCTTCCCGGAATTCCCTGCTTTGCTGCTGCTGCTTTTGGTATGTCGAAAAGTTTTGATATTAAAAAATAAATAAAAAATAGAAATTCCTTTTGGCCATATTTTGTGCATGCTAAAATTGTGGCTTATATATTTACCACCTCCGCCCCCCCACCGATCCCCTTTGCCCAAAAGACTACCGAAAAAGTTTCTGGAGCAAAGTTACTACAGCCGCATTTCTCCTATTTTTCACTACCTCTACCTCTACACTCTCCCACGCAAATAAGAGAAAGGGAAATACAAAAAAAAAAATAAAAAAAAAAGTTGAATTTTTGTTTGAAGAGGTGCTGCTGTAGTTTTTGTTGTTTGTTTTTTATTTAACATGTGTGCTTCTTGTTGTTGTTGTTGTTGTTGGCCAACAAGAAACATTCACACACAGCATCAGCATCGGCGCTCTAGTTTTTTTCTTTTTTATTTGTTGTTGTTGGTTGTTTGGCTCAAGTGTCGGTTAAGGTCTTGTAAAAATTAATAAGCGTGTAAATTTTATTGTAATGCCACACACAGCCAACACACAACACACACCCGACCCGACTCAATAGCCTCCAGAACGTATTAAATTGTTTATGCATATGACGAGTTTCTCCTACTTTATTTTATGGGACTTTGTGCTATTTATTTCCACCAACTGTACTCCGGATGCCTTTGTTCTTCTCTTATGCTCAACTTAAGCTTAATGGCGTTTTGTTTTCGGTACTTCCACTTCCGCACAGTGGTGTTTCCTATCAATAGTTTTTTTCCACCCTTAATAATCATATTTTATTATCAGATTGCAGGTAGTCATCAAATACTAAGTGTAATAAAGGTTTAACTTGTAACATTTAGTAGTACATTTTGTACTGAATTTGTAATGAATTTGTAATTTTAAACTATGGATCCTCCTATTGCCCACAGAAAACACATAGACCAAAGAATAACCTTCTATACTAGTAGATTTCTCCCATATTCATTTACCTTCCTTAGCCAACTGTATAACTATTACCTTAATATATAACCTTATTCGAGGTGACTTGGTAAGAGTACTGACTTGATAGTTCAGCTTAATAATAATCACAATAATCTAAAATTATTATATAATAATAAGATAGCCTTCCTAAAATAAAAACTTTAATCTTAACCAACTTAGTACTTAGTGCAAGCAAACATTTACGCAGCACGCCAGTGGGTAAGTTTCTAGTAACACTAACAAGCACGTGCTTGGTGTGCACTGATCGAAGTGGATCAACATCCAATATATACTCTATTAAATGTTATGGTTTCTGCGATTAAATATTATTTTTTTCTATTCCTATACTCGTATATATAATATTTCTTTCGCTATTGGTCCCACTGTGGCTTTGGGCAGAAAATAGCCTGGCGCTAGTTCACACGCTTGTTGCGCCCACTGTCTCTCTTGTCTTTTGTTTCAGGGGGAAAAACGCGGGCAAAAAAAAAGTAGAAAGAAAATCTGCATAAATAATGTTGAGCCACGCTTTCTGCGGGAAGTGTTGATGATTTGATGGAAAATTCCGAAACTAAAGCGCGCAAAGTGCGAAAACAAAACGCTCCAGCTTAAGCACAGTTAGAAAGGCGGATGGAAAAGTGGGTTGCGGGTGGAGCGACAGAGGGGCGATGGGTGCCAGGCCATCCCACCCACCCAAGCGTGGGCATTCTATTTTTTTTTCTTCTTATTTTTTTTTAGAAGAAGAAACGTGGCTCTCCATATTTTCCCCGACTTCCCCGGACCGGCGCGCGAGAGTTTATTATTTAGCAAACTGACTCCGTGGCGACATTCGGCTCATTTATCAGGCGAAAGCACGTCACGTCGTGATATTATAAATTACTTTAGACAATATGCAGACCCCCCAATCCCCACAGTGTTGTCTTACTTGACTTCCGTAGTACCGCAAGTTCTGCATACTCTTCAAGGGAATATATTATATATCTTCAATGTACAGTCTAGGCTTACAGCTGATAAAATTTTAAATATAACTTTTTGGTTCTACGTCCAGGGTTCTTGTAAGCTTAATATAATATTTGGATAGGCCAGTAGAGAACAACTGTGAAGTTAATGGCACCGATGACTCGATAAACCATATAGTCTAGATTCGAAAAGGTTTGTTTTCTAGGAAATTAGAAATTTGAGGGGTGCTAACATATGACAGGACTTCTCAGCCATTCGCCGGCTTAAACATGACTAACTTATAATGCCGGCTTGGTCTCCCTTTAAATAGCTCTCCAGACTGCAAAATAGAGCCACGAGTCTCGTGTGTGTGGAAAATGTGTTAATTAAAACTTAACGTCTGATCGCGTTACACACGAACGGCTGGATGGATAGAAATGCCCGAGAAAGCGGAGATAAAAAAAAAAATGTTATAATTCAATTTGTGTTATGTCAACTGCTGTATAAATAGTAGACTCAGAACCCAGAACCTGGAAAGAAACGGGTTAAAAGGGGGGCCCTGTTGCTGTGTCTTCATTCAGCTGTGAAATCATCGACAAGTGCATTGACCTTGCCGGCCCACAGATTATGAGGACGCCTAGGTGGCCCAACATAAATGGTAAAGATTTGCGATGCAATTCCTCTGATTCTGTATCTGTATCTGAATTGAAATTTAATTTCCGATGGTAGACGCATCAGTGAGCACTTGTCGTTCGTCGTTTGTTTGCAATTAACAGCAGGCAGAGCCTGGGGCCGGCCTTAAGCTCCCCAAAATCTGAAAGGCGGCAACAGGCAAACAAAATGCAGACTTCATCGAAATGGAGAAAATTTCCTAAAACGGAAAACTGTATTTAAACATAAGCCCCCGATTAAACGTAACTAGAAACTAAACGAGAACATGTTCTTAGGAAAATCTTACAAGTATAAGGGGGGATATATATTGATCGTTTTTGAGGCGATTAACTTGCTCTCAAGTTAGCACCCCCTTCACACTTTTATTTTGTAGTATTTGTCTGCAAGTTCGATGCTTCAATAAATTGACAATTAAAAACAAACCTAATTAACACCCCCCTTGGTTGGCAGGCAAGCCAAAGAACCGTATAGAGAACAAAATTCTCCAAGTCAATGAACCTAAAACTTTTCTGATGACAGCAATAACAACGAAATAAAATATATAGAAACAAAAGGCAATATGAGGGGAAGTGCGGCTCGGACTGGCTCTGGGTACTTCTTATCGTTGGATCGATTGAAATGCGAGCCTATGCACATCGTCAATCAAATGGCTTTGACATTGTGAAACAATTCAAACAAATGTTACAATGTAAGGCAAAAATATAATGAAAACACAGACAGAAGTGAAACGAGATCTCTCCAATACGGAATTGCATGCAAATTGGCAGCAAGGCTTCTTTATTTTTATTTTTTTGCTGAGCAAGCGCAATAAACTGATAAGCGTGCTAAAAGAGTTTTTATTTCGTTTCAGATTACATGCACGGGCAAAGAAAAGTGTTTAATTAAGACACATTTTCCAGTTAGTTTCACAAATGAATTACTCTAAATCAATGCAATGAAATTTAAGTTTCCATTTAAAATATTGCTTTTAGTCTTTCGTAAACTTAAAAATAAAATGCGCACAATTAAAATGCAAACTTGTGGTTATTATTGATTTCGAATGGAATAATATTAACCTCAATTCGTGGCTTTTATTTTTAAGTGTGTGTGTGCGTCATTCTTTTTGCATGTCTCTTTTGTTTTTTCTAATTTAAAGCTTTACATTTAAATATTTTTGTATAAATTATTTTGAACAAAAAGAATATACTTGATTAAATTCTAACTGAACAATATCTATTGGATAATCAAATTAGAAATATAAATACTACTGTGGGCGGACTACTTATTTTTATTCTTGAGTTGGCAGGGCTGTTAATGACATTTGGGATCAATTTAATGACCATATCTTTATCAGTAATATATTATATTAACGCTTGTGTTTACCAAATGATCAAAGGCGTGCATTTTTCGATTTTTACAATGTCTTATTTAATTAAGGAGAGAAGTGCCATCAAATGTGGTTTTCGGTATGAAAATTCGGCTTCGGAAACGTTGAGGATGTTGCGGAAGTCCTTTGGTGGTTCTACTATGTCGCAGAACAATTAAAATAATAAAAATAATTACAAATCTCTGGATTCAATCCTGTTAAGTCACTTGAATTAAATCGAATTAATATGTATTACAGGGTTAACGTTTTTTTTTTTTTTCACCCAATATGCGATTCTTTTTGCCTTTCTCTACTGATGCAATTCTTATCGCTTGCTTTCTTTCTTCGCTGATTTCCTACAGAATCTTTACAAAGGGGCTTACGTGTCCAAGAGAAGATTTTGTGTAAAGGCCATTAAAAGTTCTTTCTTTTTTTTTTTTTTTTGGTGAGGGTAAAACGAGAGCTAACGCGTCCGATGTCAAATGGCCCAACTTTTAATGGAGCCAAGAAGTTTCCTTTTCGTTATTCCTTTCCCCGAATTCTCTCATACTTTGCCAAGGCAATTTGTGCAATTGCGAAGGTTCTCTTCCCAAAAAAAAAGAAAGAAAGAGCCGAAAAGAACTTGCTTCCCTTTTTTTTTTTTGGAGGCCATCAACAAAAAATTATTTCTTGTTTTGTTGGCCAGCTCAGAACAAACAGTCAACGTAGCGTGTCGCCCTTTGCATATTTGCCTTAATTTTCATTTTCATATTCAGTTCGTTTTATTTCTTTCCGGCCTTTAATGGGCTGCGATTTGAGTAAATGAGAAAAAATGCTGATAGGCCAAGTTAATATGAATGAATGATGATAAATGCACAATGTTTTTTTTTTGTTCATAATTAATTTTTTTTTACTGTTTCGTTTTTGCTTTTGTTCCGGCTAAAAGTGCCATTAATAAAACGAACAGAAAGTCACGTCGGTCCGCAAAATAAAGGGGGGAATCCGAACAAATACATTTAAAAATCAACTATTTCAATACAACTTGAGCCAGAGAAATTGACCAGAATCAACAGGTAGGGTTGGATTATTTCGGGCTCATCTAGATTACGAATACTATTTTTTTACATGTGAACAATTTCCCCTTAGTTATTTTTTAAAGAAGCAAATAAAGTGTACTCCTGGCAAGCTAATTATAAAGGGTAGAAAAGGGTTGAAAAAACATAGAGGGGAAATGCTGCAAGTGAGGACACTGAAGTGCTTTGCACTGAGAGAATTGTAGGGGAGACAAGTTTTACAAAATATGTGAAGCGACCTATTGCAAAGAGCTCCCAGTCGTGCAGAGTACGCGTGGGCATCCCTGACTTTCGGCTAATTAGCCACAAATTGGTAATATAATAGAAAATATTCAACCATTCGTTCGGGAAGAGACTAGAAAAGATCTGCCAAACAAGGTGCTATAGAAAACGAAAGAGTTTTAAGACAGCTGTCTTCAAGTCAGTTCTTTGCGTGGGCATCCCTGACTTTCAGTTAATTAGCCACAAATTGAAAATATTATAGAAAATATTCAACCCTTCGTTCATTGACCAACTTCTATAGATAGATAGTTTAATTGTGAAATACATTCGGTTTTGATAGGGAGGATCTCTACCAAAGAAGGGTCTCTAGAAAACCAAACAAATATAATACATTTGCTACATTTATTTCTATTTCAACAACTTTTTCCGCTTTATTTATTTATGAAAAAAAAAAACAACTAATCTATTTTGAAATTAATATAATAATTTAATAAACAAACTGAAAAACGTGAAAAACTGTAAAGCAATCCGAATGTAAACCGTTTTTTTTTAATATAAAAATTACTCAATTGCCTGACCCCATCCAATTTCAAAGAGGATTCACACCTCAATACCTCTCCATCTGCTGTCATACTGTGGTGCCCATCATAAGGCTTTCGGCTTTCCCATCTTGAGAATTTCCACATGCAAAAAGGGGGGCCTGATGAGGGCCCAGGTGAGTGTGACAGAGTTATAGAGTTCGATGCGAACACGTATACCTGCCCGTTCAAGCATGGCAATCTGAGCGTGACGAATAATGATTTTACATCACTCCGGAGATGGGAGTGGCGGGACGGAGGGTAACTTTAAAACGAAGGCAGTTTTTCTTTGAGAAAAAATAGCCGAGAAAAGTGTGTGTGTGTTGAATGGATGAATTTGAAATTTGCATTTAGTTGGCTTATTGAGTTTGGCATCTGTCGTCGCTCCTTTAAAGAAAATCCAACGACTAATTTCATTTGGCTGCAGTTTGCGCGAAGGCAAAGAGGAGTCGTCATTGAATGATAAAAAGGGGAGTCCCAAAAAAACATTAGGAGAGAGCCTAACTAGGGATATTTGAAGGAGAAAAAGCGGAGACACATTTGATGAACAGGCTAATTGGGTTGGAAAATGTTCACTTAAAAAAAAACATGACAGTTTTCTATTTTCTATACTTGGTTAATATATAAAATAGAGCTTATATTTCAAGTGTACTTTTCGTATGTGTATGTGATATGGGCACATGTAATATGGGCACTTGGGCAAGCAACACTTTTGGGCCACTTGTTTCTCGAAATTGAAAACCATGAGGCGCATTTAAAGAGATGAAGTGACAACTGGCATACTGATGACAACACACACACCCAGACCATGGGGGGGCATGGAGGGCTAAAATGTTGGGGGGGAGGGGGGCACTGTAAGTGTGTGTGGATCCTATAAATATAATAAGTGCCAAGAAATATGTACATAAATAAGCCAGCAGTGGTTTATACAATGCGAGGCAGATGCAGATACAGTGGTGATTCATTTTAGGGAATTAGGCAATGCCTAAATTATTTCTGCTTTAGTTGGAGACATACTGGGGAAAAAGCAATTAAGTAATTAATTTAAGTATTAGAATATCCCATCAAAAATAGACTAATTAAATAACTAAATATTTAATCTTATAAAAAATGGCATCCTTGTCATTGCTAGCAGTGTAAATGCTGAACCAAGTGAGACAGGAGTGCCCCCGTTGATTACTCAATAGCTTGATCACGCAGTAAAAGGGCTGCATGGTACAGTCTCAGACTGGTGGGCGGTAGCCTTGCTCGATTAGCAACTTAATTATGTATTATAATATATTATTATTAATTATTATGATTATAAAACTGATAAGAAATTGTTGGATAAAATATTTGCAGTTGCCGTTAGCGGGGCTCCACTGCCACCGCTTTTGTTTGCCATCCCTGTTTCAGTTTCTGCCGCTGCGTTTCTGTAATTCTGGATTTCAGTTTTCTGGATTTTCAGCATTTTCTGCACTTCCAGCAGCTGCGACTAATTGTTGCTTTTGGCGGCGACAAAAATATGGAAGCGGGGAGCACCAAGAGAAAAGCAGAGATGAGTGTGTGGAATAAACAAGAGTGGCAAATGGGGTTCAAAGGGGCGAATAGGAACAGACAGGATGCGAAGGACTTGTTCGCGGGACTGACTGCGAAAAGTGCAACAAACTTTTACAAAATAAAACGAAAATCTAGCCCAAAGGCAAAGCCGGGTGGCAAAGGGGGGGCGTGGCAAATGAAGCGCTTCTTTCCGCAACTTCAAATCACACACAAACCCATAAAAAACAACCGCAGCTGGAGATTCTCATGCCACCCACTCTCACACATGTGGAAAAGAGCGCGAAATGCAAAGGATATAAAAAAAAAGAACTTCATTGAAATTGAAGCACTCTCATTAAGGAAGAACAAAAGTTGCAGGACCAGAGGCAAGCCAAAGAGAGGAACTTTAAAAAGAAGCAGCATGAAATAAAGTTACGATTTTGATTAAGGCAAAAAGAGGAACAAGAGAACAAACATATTAACTTCCGATATACTGGCATTACTTTGCTCTAGCTTTCGTAAAGCAGAGGTGCCCAACAAGAGCACGCAAGGGTAATATTCGGCTTGCGCACTAATTATGAGAAGAATCTCGTGGGCCCTACTGCCACGCTTCGTTCAGAGTTCCCCCGGAGATCGTAAACGACACGAAAAACGATTCTACCAAAGCTAAATACAATTATTTCCGAAGAACTCTTTGTAAACACTAAGAATATTCCCAGAAATTACGAAAAACGTAGATCAACTTGCTAAATAAGAACAGAAAGAAATGCAGGAAAATTCTCATCATACCAAGCCCTTAGCCAGCGTTCTTTCAGAGCTTCTTCTGTATGGACACCTCCAACTCCAGATCGTCTCGGCTGTCGGTGCTTCTGGTCACGATTTCAGTTGTAGTTTTGTACAAAATTCTATTCAATGGCTACCGAAATGTACTGACGTTGCAGGGAATACTAGATTCAATCAAAACTCTAGGAAAATTAGCCCTAATCGAAATCAGTTATCACTTTGCTTGCAGATAACGGAAATTAAGGGTTACCAAAAAAAAAAAAAACATTAATAAAGCGGCATATTTACTTGATTTGTTGTTGTCGCTGCGGCGGGTTCATTAATCATTTTTCTATCAGTGAAAAGCAACAACAAATACCGCTGGGTCGTCGGTCTCCGCCAGCTCTCCCGGTCTCGCTCGCTCCCGCTCTCTTATTATTATTGCTGTTTCGTGTCACCAACAACAAAAAAAAAATAAGGAATTGCTTGTTGTTATTATGGTGTTTGCACTTGTTGTATTTTATCTTCACACAAACAAACAAACAAACAAACTGGCACGCACACACAAGGCGCGATGCACGCCTTCTCTGCAGGAATCGTAAACAAATGCAGAGTACTCGTTCTCGCCCTCCCTCTTATTGCACACACGTCGATTCGTTGCCGTTTTGCAAAATGTGCATTTCGCGGAAAAACAAACTAGCGAAAAACACGTCCGATTTTTGTGCTGCTGTCGAACAGAGTGACCGTTTGCGGCTAGCCTTTAAATGCCATCGAGGTTACTATCGCTGGTTTTTATTGAAAGCGATACATCGATATAGTTTTCAAACATCGATATTGATTTTTTATGTATGTTTAAGTTAATAAATATGTTATTTATAGATAAATATAACACAAAACAAATCCTAATTGGTGGTGATGAGTGATCAATGGTAATTCTAAAACAGAAACGATATATATTTTTTTGGCGGGAACTTCAATTTTTTTGTTTCGTCATGATTACACTGTCATACAAATTTGGATAAACTTCATTTTGCAATGTCTGCAAAACTTTTAAGTGTATTCTAATTTGTTAGTTTAATTATTGTTTTCAGGTTGTTATTATTAATCAATAAAATTAAGGAATAACTCCATCAATGTTTTGCATCTCTAGAGTGACCGCAGTGACCATTCACGGCATAACTTTAGAAACCTTAGATTCGGCGTTCGACTTATCGATTATATTTACATTATTATGTTACTCTGATGTGCCAATGGATTTAGGGCTTAATTCTCAACGAATTCTTATCCTAATTCTATTATTTTGTTATTATTAAATTACTTTTTAGCTTAGGCTTGTAGAGCTTTTCCCAATAGCCCAATCCAACTGAGGTTAAAAACTTTGCTTGCCGGTGCTGCCAGACTGCGCGCTTAGCCAAGACTCTGCCCTTGATTTGAAACTCTACTAAGAACTTGAAGCTGTCGTTTGCGAAGTGCCAAAACTGACTAGATTTCTTTTAGCACCTTGGTTCGAGTCTGCGACAAGTAAATGTTTTTAATTAAAAACAAATAAAATATAATATTCAAGAATATATTTAAAAAGACCAACTAGTTCGCTATTTTATTGAAGAACCAGTAATAACTCCAATGTTGTGTTATAAATTAGTAGTTTTTATACCCCATAAAGGTTCTAAATTAGACAAAATATAATTGTTTTTAACTAGGCTATATTATTATTATTAAATATGGCTATTAAATGGCTTGAACAGCACCGCTTACATGCCCCTTTCAATGAATTTCTTATAAACATTATCAAACTGCGTTATCTGGACGGGTTTTACGATCCGCCACAATACTTAATGATCAGTCACTACGCGAGTGCAAATGCTTGCTCGGAGACCCGACCCCCTAATTATGCTATAAGTGGCGGGCAATTTATGGCTTTAAGTCAATTGATAACCGATAACCTAGACGATAACACAGTCAAAATATAATACAAATGCAAGTGAAAAATCCCCCACAAAAAAATGTAAAATTAGCCATGTATGTACATATAATAATTTAAGTATATTTAAGAGATAATAAAGTAGGTGCAAGTTTTGTAAAGAAGCTCTCCTAAGAGCCTAAGAAAATTAAACCAGTAAATGTATGTACATATATTTATTTTATTTAAAAATTTTAATTAAAAAAAAAAAAAGGGAAAACATGTCACTTGTTAAATACGGACCAAGACCTCGTAGTGCTCGAGACGCACCTCCTCGCCGCCAAAGGGAATGTAGATGCAGCCATGCGAGGGATGAATCTTGCCCACGCTCAGGCTGTCGCAATAGATGGCCCTGCCCACGTATAGAGCCTCTCCGTCCACATTCGGGCCGGAGGACAATGCACCGGGCACGACATTGCCATGGGAGGCGGGCACCCATCGAAAACCGGCTCCTGTCAGCACCTGGACATCCGTGAGCTCGTGCTCCGCTTGGGCATAGGCGGCATAGGCCTTGCCCTTGGCCGGCACCACTTTGGCGGGCAACAAGTCGCCGTTGCGGAAAACACGGCCCACATAGATGGTGTCGCCGTTGGAATCATGACCAGCCACCAGAGCTCCATCCGGTATATTGGTGGCCGTGGTATCGATCCAGCGCTCTGGCTGGCTCAGCACCTCGTAGGCGAAGATCTTCACCTCGTCGGAGTCGTAGGGTATGTACAGGCAGCCGTGCGAGGGATGCACTTTGCCCACGGTAAGACTGCCGGCATGGTAACCCCGGCCCGCGTACAAATACTCCCCGTCCACGTTCTTCCCAACCTTGACGGCGCCGGGCGGCACCTGACCATGCTCAGCCGGCAGCCATTCGTAGTTGAAGCCGGACAGCACCTCGTAGTTCTCCAGTTCGTGCTCCTCGCGGGCATAGGCGACATAGGCCTTGCCCTTGTTGGGTATCACCTTGGCGGGCAGCATGTCGTTGTGGAAGAAGGCGCGTCCCACGAAGATCGTGTCTCCGTCGGAGTCGTGGCCAGCCACCACGGCGTTCGGTGGCACGCTGCCGTGGCTAAAGTGCATCCATCGGTGGTCTGCAAGGCATGAGTAACGTTTTTAATATATATAATTAATTATATTTAATATATATAGTATTTTAATAGAAATATCCTTTAAATTATGGTCATATTTTAGATTCTACATCGGAATTTCTACATATTAATTAAAGACCTGATCTTACCTGGCATTTTTCAGTCCGTTCTTCAAAAGCTCCGGCGTTTGACTGACTTGACGGCTGATTTAATGGTCTTTCAGTGTTTCCGCGCCGCCTTGATACACACAGATAGGGCTTATCGATGCCCAGGCCCCAGATAAGGGATCCCGGACAGGGCCGAGCCCAACCCTTGCTGACTCAGATCTTGTAAAGCCAGGTAAGAATGCCGCCTATCGATTGGCCAATTGTGGGGGGAATTTTTTCACCTGAGGAAAATGGGGTATTCCATAGGGTATAATACAGTCGCGGCCAAGTGTTTGGGTGCCTGATTAAGGTACAAAAATAGTTACATATGAATTAATAATATTATTATTTTATTGTTGAATACAAACAAGATATAATGAAGATTTATTGAATATTTGTTTGTGGGTTTATTTATTAATTAGGTAATATCTGAAATTAGCCACCTCTACATTTGCGCTACACTCTGTATCGCTTTCCCTTAACTTGCCACGGCATATCTTCCTTTTTGGTGACCCGTCTGATCCTTTATTTGCTCTACGCCTCGGACTTGCTCGTATCCGCTTTTCCACTTTCCCGGATTCCCTCTTGCCCCACTACCCTTTTCCACTCGTCCACGCACTTCACGTATTTAGTGGTCGTCGGCTTTGCATTTGTTCTTTTACTTTTGTTTTTCCCCCGCATTGTTGCTCTTCAATGATTTTTCGAGATTTTCCATTCTTGTTTTTTTCGAGAGTGGTCGAGTGGATCTCCGTTGTTTTTTGTTATTTTTTTGTTTTGTTTGCTGGCCATTTACAACTATTTGAACGTGGAAAAGTGGAAAAAAATACAACTGGTCGGAAAAGTGGGAGATTGTGAAATTGCTGTGCAATTTTTGCACCTGTTTACGATGGGGAAAAGGGGGATGGCTGTTGTACTCGTAAGCTTTGAGCGGATTCCTTTGGGGGTCGAGGTTCTCCTGGCACCTCAGCTTCGTCTCTTTTTCTTCGTACAACCACCAAGCCACATAGTCTCACATTATTTTAACTTATTTAAGTTCAAGTTAATGACATTAATAACCCAAGGCTAACTAGTGACAGATCTGTTCGATGAAAACCATTATGAACTTGTAGATACTTATTTGGTAAAGGGAATATATATTTAAATTGTAGGTGGAGACAGGCCAGCACTCATTTTCCTTTAATAAAATTTAATCAAATGATTTAACTTAATAATAATTAAGTGCTCTAATTAATTGTTTATCTAGTAGAGCAAGGATGTACGTAAATAAATGAAAATAAGAAGTGCAGAAGCGTAACAAAATTGCAGTAGCTACTCTCCACTTCCCTGCTATTTTCCCCCCTCACTCTTGGCTCATTTTCCCTTTATTTGTGGCCCCTTTTCTTTAATCATTTCCACAGTAGCTCGAACTAAATTCCCGTTTTTGCTAAGCCCTTAACCCCGCGGTGGCCCAACCATCTATCTGACACGCTTTCCGCTCTCGATTCGCATCCGCTTTCTATGGGTCCACCTCTCAGTTATTGTCGGTACTCCTTTTGTGCCTAGAGGTGGTCCTAGTCCTTAGTACACTGGAAAGAAACTCCTATTGGATAGTACTCCTATTCTGGATAGTAAATCAAATGAAATAATATTATTTTGTGACTTATAGGAAGAAAAAAAGGTCTTCTATTTCCTGTTATTGGTATTATATTATATATAAACAATTGTACAATAAACAATTAATTAGAGCACTTAATTATTATTAAGTTAAATCATTTGATTACATTTTTTTGATAATTTTAAATAGACCGCAAGTACCCCCAATTTTGTTGTCAGTGTCTACACAGTTGGGGGGCCAGTTGCAGCAGCGGTTTCGCTTTTCGGCCACAAAATGCGGCACTTTTTCGAGGGTAGCCAATGGGTTGCAGAGGCCCGGGGACCTTAAACAGGGATGCTGCCCTGCATCCTGATTTTTGTGGCCCCACACACACACACACATACATGCACACGCACATGCACCAGCTACACACACACACTCACACACACATCTCCAGTCAGAGAGATCGACGCGTCGGCATACGCCGCCGCCGGTCACTCACGCTGCGTCTGCGGTTGCGACGAGTCTGGCTTTTGGGACCACCCACCATTTGCTCCTCCCCCTCTGCTAATGGAACTGTCCCTATAGCCTACAAAACCCCTGCCCCCCGCCCCATCCCCGACCCAACTAACTGAAAACAACAACAGACCAAAGGCGCAACCAAAATGTGGGGCATTCAGGGGAATTAATGCTGCGTTTGCTGCAGCATGCATCGTGCAACCTGCAACACTTAAAGATGCGCCAGCTTTAAAATCATCAATTCACTTGAAAAATAAATAAAAACAGGAGTGGGAAATGGGAATGAAGGGGAAAGAGGGGAGCCCGTGCCCCTTAATGACAGTCATTTGGTAATACGTAACCAGGGAGCAACTGCAGGGAGAGCTTAAAGTCTCATCAACGAGTCCCGGCAATTTCAATTGTTGGCCCCGGACAGGACTCTTTGTGCAATTGGCATAACCAATGAAGCGTCGGAAAATGGGGTTAAACAAGGGGTCACACATACACGGGGAATGCAGGGAAACAATATGCGGAGAATTAATATAAATAATTCAAAATAACCCCAAAAAAAGAAGAGACAGGCAGAGATATTTAACCCAATTCATTCTTTAAAATCAAGTCTGGTTTTTCCTTAAATTTCTCCTTTTTTTTATTTAATTTTTGTGGCTTTTCTTGTTTTTCCCAGTGTGTGAGAGTTTTAGGGAAACGTAATACGCTTCTGTGTGTCCCGTGCGACCATTTTATAATTTCTGAAAAAGTTGCGTTTTGGCAGCCCATGAATGCTGTGGTTCTATTGCCAGCCACGCCCCCCCAAAACAGTGTGTGTGTGTGTGCAGGCAGGCGCCTCTTTTAAAATCATCATTCCGGAATTTTATCCGCCGGCCGAATTAGTTGCAGGAAGCGGTGAAGGATTTTTGGTGAGTGCCCCGAATCCAAATCGAAGCCAGGAGTCAGGAGTTGGCCCATTGCGACGCACACATCAATTAACCATGGCATCCATGGCCTGCCATAGTCAGAAAATCAGGGGGGGGGGGCATTAGTGAACGGTTGTCAGAAGTAGTGACTGAGCAGGAGCATGTTTGTGTAAAGTTCCTTTATTTTTGTACCAGCTTAAATGCTCAATTGTTCACTCGGTGGCCTGCAGTTACCGAACACAGTGAGTGAGTGAAGAATTGAGTTAAGCCAGTGAGCAAAGCGAGGGAGCAACGGCGAACTGAGTGAGTGAGTGAGTGAGCAACTGAGTAAGCCAGTGAGCAAAGCGAGTGAACAAGTGGACAAAGTGAGGGAGTGAGCAACTGAACTTGTTCATATAAATAGACATAGA
>JAEIIG010005927.1:0-14412 GCA_018904695.1 Drosophila parvula | reverse complement strand
CGCGCAGAAAGTAGCAGAAGGCCGATCAGCTGTGTGCCAACATCGTTTATTGCAGCCCTGAAATGTCTCTCCCTGAAAGCTCAGCTTTCCAGAGATCTGTCGATCTGGCAGCACTGGTCCTAGTCGACGATGCCAATCAGGTAGCACTGGTCTTCGCATGATCTCTCAACGCCGTTTCCAGTGCTCGACAATACGAGTAGTTATCGATATCTGTTTGAGTCTTGGCTTAGCTACTCACAAATGGTCTCTCTATCTTTGATCGGTACGATCTAGCTTGGACTCTTACCAACAAAGATTTACATATGTATGTTTGTTTACATTGTTTATTTGGCACAAAATGTTTTTGTAGGCAAGAAAATATTCCCAATTTTAGCATTTAGCTGGATATCTCCGAATATCTTCGAATATGGAATGTGGTGGCGAATGTGCAGCTGACAGACACCCCGAAGCCGGCCGCAATTAAAAGCGTGTGCCCTTGGTATGTAGCTGGAAAAACCAAACCTCAGCTCATGCACTCTCCAGCTTTCCAGCTCACCTGCCGCCCGGGACAGGACTCACTCGACTTTCCTTGCCTCCAATAAATCAGAGGAGCTGCGACAACAGTGTGTCCCCGACAGTGTCCACCGGGGCGTGGTGGGGGTTGGGGGACAGGGGCTGGAGTGACATGTTGCATTGTTTGCCCGACACCGTCCTTTTTGTCCACAGCCTTGCAGTGGCGGCGGGAAAACACGGGGAAAAACATGCAATGGGTTGGATCATCCGTGACTCGGCTCCTGCACCGCCACCGGCACCGGCAATTGGGCACCAAAAAACAACCTCATCGCCTGACAGCAGACGATGCTTGAAATTTCAATAAAAATCGCATAATTCAAACATGAAATATTGGTCACACGCACACACACATAGGCAGTCGTGGAGCCGCGCGCCATGGAGCCGGCGTTGAAATGTAATTTTATTACGACCACAAGCGAACACGAGAGAGAGCAAATCTATTGATTCGTCCTGCGAGTGTGTGGTGTGTGCGTGTGGGCTTACAAGAGCTTTGCCAGCAAACACTTAACCCATAAAATAGAAAACCAAAATCCATTTCAAGTTCTGCCAAAAAAATAGGAAGAGCAAAAGTTTGCAGTTTGTTGGCGAACAACATTTGTGCGCATTCAGTTAAAAATTTTGTGGGGCGAGGACTTTGCACTCGGGCTTTATGAATTTTGCTGGATTCATTCTTTGTTTTCGCTTGTCAGGAGTGTTCTTCAAGGGATTCCACAGAGGGGGTTACTTGGGGCTAAAGGGGGGTGGAACCAACAAATCATTTGGCACACACTCAAATGCCAGGCAAATGATTTTGCAATGTCTTTGCCAAAAACAATTCATACAGAAGATTGCTGACTTTTCTGGTTAGGCTCTATTACACAGCGAGAAAATAATCTTCCTTTCAGCTTAACCAAGTCTACAAATATATACATATTTCTAGCTTGCAGATATTAAATTCATAAGAATGTATCAGAAAATACAGGAAAACTTTCCTCCCAGCAGCCGGAGCTATCTTTTTTTTCTCTGCTGGATTTTGCCCCATATTTGGTAACGAATCGAGTATACCCTCGATGAGGAATGAGCTGGGCCTGATCTGTGTGTGTTATGTTGTTTACTTATGCATGCAAGTGTTGGCATTCCCTCGACCCAAGTCTCATTTGTCGGTTGCCCTTTGCCACCAGGACCCGGGCCCGGCCAGCATGTTTTCTGAGCAAATGAAATTCGGGCCTCGAATATTTCTCACTCAGGCCAACGACAATGGATGTGTGGGCTTGTTTGTCCAGTGTGCCTGAAATGTTGGTCAAAGTTGCTCTGTTTCTGCCCCCCAAAATGGCCCCTGGAAGGCGTGGCCATCATCGGCATATAAGCCAGATTCATGGTGGAGCTCAAGGCGACGGGCTTCTGGCTACCGGCTCCTGGCTCCTGGCTCCCGGCTCCCGGCTCCTGTCTCGCGACTCCTGACTCCCGGCTCCTGACTCCTGGCTCTTGACTCCCGTCTCCCGACTCCTGACTCCTGACTCCTGTCTCCTGGCTGACTCCTTTGGCCCTTTCACAAGCCGGCTATGTCAACAGCAACAACTTTCTGTGACAGCCGCAGGATATTGCTCAATTTATAAATTTGCTTTGGCCCCGGGCGGCGGCGGAGCTTAACATTTTAATTAACATTCAATTCCGGCACTCGCCATTGTTTGCCTTGGCCGCAAGAAGCCCAAAAGCTGTTGTTGGTTCAATAAAAATCCATAACAGTCAAAGTTTTTGCTCATAATTTTGCCAAAAAAAAAAAAACCCAAAACAAGAAACAAAAATTCAACAGCTCATCGCCTTGTTAAGTTTTCTGACTTTCCTTTGGGGGCGGCGGCGAACGGCTTTAAGTGTTAATTTTCCCAAGGAAAGTAAACTTCCATAGTTTCGCCCCGGACCTGAGGAGTTTTTTAATTAATTACACATGTTCGTACGCCGGGCAGCCGGTGAGGAGTGCAACATTGGGCCAGAGATAGTCATGGTGCAAGGACGAAGGATCGGAGACCCGGGGAGACCAATAAATCAAAAGCCAAGGTGTTGGCCCGACGATAAGATTGAAACATTTGATTTGGCCCCTCTGAAAAATGAGGAACGAAAATAAAAATAAAAAAAAAAAACGTTATGAAAGGAGCGCCGACGTCGGCGGTGAAAAAAAGGAAAACGTAATTATTTTAATGATACCATGGAGACCAGGCGAGGTTTTTTTAAATTAAAGAAAACCTAATGAATTACGTTTTTTGCATTCGAAATGAAGCGCTGAGAGCTGAATTTCATTAAGGACCCCTAGCGCCTAGCCGGAGCGTTCTTTAAATTGTGTCGCATTTGAGGGCGGACGCATGCGAATAATTGATGACGAGCTATTATTTAGTTGCCAAACAGTGTCCTTGAACATTCGAGGGGGAGGGGTGACGAGGGATTTTCCAGGGGTTTCCGCGGGGTTTGGGGACAGACAGTGAAATTAATTTGATTTGGGTTTTCGAGCGCACTTCCTGCGTTTCCTCCTGTGGCTTTCCCCCATTGCCATTTGCATGTCCATTTAATTAGAAAGCCATTGAAGCATATCGCCGACACATTCAGTCTATATAAATCGTACGCTCCACACTCTGACGGATATATATATACATATATATCGGTTGCAAATATCAATTAAAGCGGCATTCGCTGAATGAAATCCCCCTCGCAAACTTTGGCCACAAACGATTTCAATTAGTTAAACGCAGGCGGCTATAAAAATGCCCGAGTGGCATGCAACCGAGGCGGGAGGTTGGGGGGAGGGAAAAGCCAAGAAAAGCGCTGAGACGCTGAAACCGTTAAGAAAAGATTACAAGTGCAATCAAGTGAAAAGACGCAAACAGACCATAAAAATTGTGTTGAGTGCAAAAGCCGAGAAGGCATCGAAGCAGCTCCATAAAAACGGCTAGCCAAGGAGGCCAAAAGGGATGGCTTCTCTCTCTTCCCTGCTCAACCCCCCATTGCATGTCCATGTCCCGCCGGTGCATTCTTTCCTATTTGCCGGCTGAAATTAAAACCCAGCGCCAAGTGAAATTTATAAAATATTAACTGGCTCCATTCGCTGCTCCTTCTGGCTGCTGCAACTCGGCGCTCTTGCTAAGCGACTGTCGGCGGAGATGTGGAGATGGAGCGGGCGTAGTCCTTCCTGGCCGCCTCCTTATTGCCTTTAAACAATTTACAAGTGCAGGCTTTATGGCCTGCCAGTGCCACAGAATCGGAGCTGAAACTATCAATATATATATATACAGATACAGACAAACGGCTGAGGTTAAGTTTTAACTGCGTTCGGCTCAATAAATTAACATGGCGACGTCTCGGCGCGATTGGAGGAAATAAAAGTGGGCGAGAATCGCTTAACCCAGTTGCCAATTGGCTGGCTGGCTTTTTGGCCAGGTCTGTATCGTGGCAGCGCATCGTATTGCATCCGCTAACAATGTCAGCTCAGATGGCTTCCCATGAAAACTAATTAAAAGGCTGCCCGTGAAAGCCATCTTGTTCCACATGCGCGGCCATTGCACACTTTTGGGCCATAGCCGTAGCCTGAGTAATAGCTGACTATTGGGCCTGGTCCACAGAGAGCATTCGCACAGAGACTAGTCAAAGAGTATATCAGTTGGGTAGTAATTTTTATAAATTTAGGACTATCAGATTTAATTCGAAAAAATCCTTTAAATATTAACTAAAATAATTCTTAAATAGATTTCCATCTTAAAGATACGAGTATATTTTCCTAAAACAAGAGGGTATCTTATTAGTCCGTCACTCAACATCTACATTTTGTAGTTGGCTCGTTTCGGTTTCATTTCGTTTCTGGGTTTCGTTTCGCTTTCCCGAGCCACTTCAGTGGCCAGATAACACGGCCATTTTGGGTGCTTTATCGCAGCTTTAGCCTTCCCTCCCGATTGCCGACGCCCCGCTGCCAGCTCTTTTGCCGTTTAAATGCACTTCAATACGAGACTCTTGGGGGTCGCATCCTAGATCTCTGGGCCTGCACTTTGTGCATTTGACGCTGATTTACACAGCCAGAGGTCCTGCCGGGTATGGGCCGAGTCAGTGACAGGAGAAAAAAGAGAGGGAAGATAGCCAAAAATAAAAAAAAATGTCAAAGACAACGATGTGCGAGGGAGTGTGTTGCAGTCGTTTATTTATTGCCAATGCTTCGATTCGCAAACAGTTCTGACAACATGCCAAAGTGCAAGTGGCAGTCGCCCGCACAGCTTCACCAACATATTCACTGCTATAATTTTATTGGCAGAGAGGCCAGCACTATCCTTGGGAACTAAACCAACTATACACTGATCACATCCTTAAAAAAAAACATATTCACCAAGAACAAAATATTCAACAATACTTATTAATAACAATAAAACTTCAACAACTTCACTACCTAAGTATACACTCACCACCTCCTAGAAAAACCGTATTCACCAACAAAAAAATATTCAACAATGCTTAATAATAAAAATAAAACTTCACCAACACATTGTGTTTACCAGAAAAAATCTAATAGATCTATTCTCCAATCACCAATGTATTTTGTGTTAATACAAAATTTACCAATGCATTTATTACTAATATAGAAACCAAAAACTCACCAATGCCAAAACACTTAGCAACAAATTATCAAAACTTTTTCCATCACAACCATTACACACTTTTCAACAACAACTTACAAATACTCGCAGCCTTAAATACAGTTGACACATGGAATTTCTTGGCAATAGATTAACGCTCTCCACAATCACCACTACCTTGATCAATAAATACAAAAAAATTCAACAAAGTTTCACAATTAAACAACAATTATTATTAAAATAATAACCAAAACATATCACCAACATTGACTGTTGGTGAACACTTTCCAAAGAATTCACCAACCACAACAAGATAACATCAAATCAATAATTAAAACCCCATTACAATCCCAAAATAAGACACACATTCACCAACAGCACAACACCAACACTTTGTCCCCTGTAACCCTATCAGATTCAGCAACATACTCACCAATAAACTTGGCAATACAGAAAGAAATATGGACACAGACGCGACTTGAGCTATGGCCAAGTGTAAACAAATGGAAATTAAGACAGCCGGCAAGTCCGAGCTCCGGTCAGCGGAAGGGTTGCTTTCGGCCAAGCAGGGTAGGAAAACTGTAGGGATGGAAAATGAGTGGAAAGCCGCAAGTGCATAATGTGAAATTGAGCACGGAAATATCACACATTTCCGCATGCATTAAGTTTTAAGCCAAGTATATATACGTGTATGTGTGTGTGGTATGCGTTACAAAGTTTTCCACTCAGCTTTATGCATTTTTCTTGGCTGTCGTCGTCTACTTGCCGGTTATCTCGCTCCATTTTCTTTTTTTCCAGCAACTGGCCGTGCCTCCTCCTCCTCCGGGAGGGAGGGATGGCGGCAATTTCCTGCCTCGGCTGCTGTTTGTCTTTTAAACTGAAATAATTTTCCCATTTTTTTCCCTCACCCGGTTTTCTTCTCTTATTTCGGGGGTTTGGTCTGGCTCGGTTTGTATTTTTTCAGTGTGTCCCTGGCCTAGCCCGTTTTTACACCCCGCTCTATTCAGGTCTCGCTCTCGTCCTGGCATTTTTAGGTTCCTTTTTTCCCCCTTTTCCTTTTTTCTATTTTCTTTTTTTTTTTTTTTTTTGCTTTGTGTGAAATTACAACTTCTGCATTTCCTTTTCCTTTCGGCTGGCTGGTTTTCGCCATGGCTCTGTTTCTGATTCGGATTCTGGCTGTGGCTCCACCGCCAGCGCCAGCTCCAGCTCCGTTCCTGGATCCTGCTCTTGGTTGGCTTTTGGCGCTACTCCGCTTGTATCCTTTGAGGCTTTTGGCACGCATGAAAAATGTTGGCAAAGGACCGCGCTTGGCACACCGTTGATGTCGACGCTGCCGTCGCAGTCGGCGTTAGCATCATTTCGTTTCGTTTCGGTTTTAATTTTACAGTTTTTCATTTTTAATTGTCTTAAATTCCTGACTGTTTGTGCGTTTTGTTTGGGCTCATACCCCGGCCTTACCCGTTCTTACCCCTTGTTTTACTTTATGCATATTTCCCGGCCGCGGCGGAGCGCCAGAGTCGAAAAAGTTTTTTCATTTGGCAGGCGCGCGTGCTAAATAAAAAATTGTTCCAACCAAACTCTAGATCCTGCCTCCCCGAGCACGCATATTTATGCGCTTTATTGTTTGCGCTGCTGCAGCGAAGGAGCAAAGGAGAAATTGCAGCAACTTTCCACGGCGGCAGCTACTTCTAAGCACTGCGAGAAAATAAGGGGAAAACTAACTGAATCTATATTATTGTAGATACAATTAATTGATAGATTTTAAAGGGGGAATTATGTAATAAAATCTATAAAATGATCACCAAAATCATTTAAAAAAATCTGTAAAATTCTTAGATTCATAGCGTTCTCTTTCTCTCTCCCTGTGCCCCTTGGCTCTTGCCCCTTTTGCTGCAACTTATTTAATAAGACCTTTCCCTTTTCCCTTTTTTGCAGGTGAGAAGCCGTACAAGTGCTCCTGGGAGGGCTGCGAGTGGAGATTCGCGCGGAGCGACGAGCTGACCCGCCACTATCGCAAACACACCGGCGCCAAGCCGTTCAAGTGCCGCAACTGCGATCGCTGCTTCTCCCGGTCCGATCACCTGGCGTTGCACATGAAGCGTCACATGTGAGGCGAGATCTAAGCGGATGGATGTTGGCCAGGTTAAATAGGTCAGCGGTGGAGTTCAGCGGAAACTGTGTGCCATCAAGGAACGATGAAAAACTTGCGTAACGCTAATCAAAAAATAAAAAAAAAAGGAAAAGAAAAGCAACCACTTAGGGGAAGGGAAGAAAGGAAGTGGGTGGAAAGTAGGAGGGGAAAAAATCAAAGAAAACATCACAACACAAGCACAAAGATGGAAAATCAAGTTCTCCGATTCGGATTAATATATTTGTGTTTGCCGCCATTTATTGTCGCCGTTATCGTTTTCGTTATGGTTATCGTCGTTATCGTTTCAATTGCAAATTCGATTTGTTTCAATGCCTTGTTAAGTGTAAGTTAAGCTATTTAGCAGCCTGATCGCATTTCCCCCATTTTCCCCCGCATTTCACACACCTATCTAGCATTTAGCCGCAAGTTCTGAACAAAACAGCAAAAATTGTGTACAATTTACCAAAGCTAAGCAGATTTCTTTAATAAGTTAAAGCAGCAACAAAAACAGCAAAAGCAAACAGCAACAACAAAAAAATACTGTAGTAATTTAATGGAATAAAAAAAGAAATATTTTTGTTTTCATGATGTGAACACTGCCAAAACGAAAATGTAAAAAAATAAAACAAAAAAAAAGAGCGAGGAGAGAAACCCTAAAAACTAGTAAAAATATATGTAAATGTAATAATTATAAACAATTAGTTTCGTATGTCAAGCAACAGCAGATAGGAATACAAATACGAGAAAAAAGTAAAAGTGCAAAATATGTTTTAAACAAAACAAAAGCGAAAACACAAAAAACGTTGAGAATATGCTTTTTTTCTTAAACTAATTTTAAATGTAATTTAAATGTTGCCTAGGTCTGATTATCATTTCATCGCACCACTCGAAAAAATTGGAAGCCTATTAACATTAAATTAAATCGAAAGCCTAAATTAAATTTCACTCCATACTGCGAGAGAGAGAGCAATTTGGTTGCAATGTTTTTTGTTTTAATGAATATATACGTAATTATTTAATATTCACAATTTCTCTTATGCATTGTCAAAGTGATGGAAAGTATTACGAACACATCTTGATATGTTTACCTAGTTTAATCCAAAATTTCAATTCACGAAAAGAAAGAAACAAACAAAATCTAACATACAAATTCTTCTTTATGTGCCTCATTAATTTTAATTTAATCAAATCAATCAATTCCTTGTAGCTAAGTGAGTTCTTTCATTTTTATTTTTATTTTTTTTTTTGGTAGAGTATTTGTGTGCTGCTCTTTTTATTTTGTAATGTATCATTTCCTCATTTATATTGTTTATAATGATTTGTTTAATTTTTAATTATTTTTAAATAAAGAAAAAAGTATGTGAAAAGCGAACGTTTCCATGGGCCTATTATTCATTTTCCACCAGCACCAGCACCCCCTCGGCGAAATGAGACACGACATCAAAGTATACAACGTTGATCGAGAGCAAATCGGTCAATCATTATGGTTTGTGTGATGAGAAATTCTGTGATCCAGAGAACAACAACAACAAAAAATAGCTAAGGCAAAGAAAAACTGAAAAAAATAAGTGAAAAACCCAAAAGCAAGTAATCAACTGCAGCACACGAGCACGGAAAATGCGAGAAAACAAAAAACAAAACACATATAGGGTAGGGAGGGGAAGATTTGCCAAAAAAAAAAGAAGCGAGTCCTCCCCCACAAGCTTCCCGAAAAGAAGGATGCAAAAAGAATTTAGTAAAACTCTTGATATAAGTATAAAAAGTATAAATGTTTATGTACATAAGAACGTGGAGTACAGTTTGTCTACTTTTTCTAGCTTTATTCTCCACTGATTCGTCGATAGGCGGCGGATGCTGACGATTGTCATCGCTATCGATATCAGTTTGTAGGTGTGTGTTGCTTGTGCTTTGTGTCATTTTTTGAGTGTGTTATCGTATTTGTATGTACCGAGATATCATCAGATCAGCAGGACCTCTTCCACAGTTCCACTAATCATTCCGTTTGGCTTCCAAGCACTGAAAAAAAAAACAAACAATACTCGAACGGAAAACTAAAATCCAAACAAAATCTACGATGTGTCAAAAATGCTTCAATCAGTTTAGTCTCAACTTTCGAGAAGGAATTAAACCAAGACCCAAATTAAGAAATAGAAACCCGAAAATAAGGAATATTTTGTATAGGAAACCTTTAAACTAAAAAAAACTCGAAACTCGAAAGCCCAATATTTAGATCCTAATGCCGATGATAATGGGGATAGTCTCGAGTGCGTATATGGATAAACAAGAATCTATATATATATATATATATATATATGTATTTTACATGCGAAAAAAAGTGTATTTTAAAACGAGAAAAACAATTTAAACAGAAATTATTGTGTAAAAAGGTAAAACAAAAAAAATGAAAGACTGGTCAACGAGGTGTTCCGCGTTTATGCAACAATTGCAAAATAGAAACAAGTAAACAACAAATTAAATAAATATATATATGTATATGTATATGGGAAACCGAAAGCATAAAATATTGTACTCCAAGTGGTATGTATTATATATGTATATGATATTTGGTATATTATATATGGATTATGGCCCCGAGCGCTTAGGCTATAAGGTGCCACAAAAACACACACCACACGACACACACTCGATCATTCGATTCTCCGATTCGGCAGCAAACTATGCATACGTAAGAGGGACGGCCTTGCCACACAGATCCCGCAATTAAAGTTAATGAAGTACGAATTTTAAGTAACGCTGAATGTGAGTCTAGAGAGTACTAACCCGTAAAAACTATATGGATATATATTATATATATTTTAGTGTGTACACTTGGGCATTTTACAAGACAGCTGCTGCTACCGGGCGTGGGGTCAGCTTTGTACCAGCCAGCTTCAGGAGGGGGAGCCAGCAGGCTAAAAGGGAAAATCTATAAACATTTTCCACAGATTTACAGCCGGGCATTACAAGGCAGAAAAGTCAGAAAGGCGGAGATCCCGAAGCCGGAAGTCAGAGGCAGGCTGGCTGGCAGGCAGGCACACATAAAAATAAATAAAGTATACTAAAACTAGAGTAAATACATTTTAATTTCGTTTGGAGTTTCGTTTGCAAATGTGCTTAGCAATTTTCCCATCCCTCGACTAGTCCCCCATGCCCCCAAACCATCCGGCGGGACCTTCACCCTCAAGTGCGGAGTATCATAAGCGTTTAGTTTAAGAGTAGACTAAATGGCGGAGGACCTAGCCTTGGTATGGCGGAAATAAATGAGAGGACACACACACACTCACTCACACATACATATATACAGGGGGCTGGGGGCTGGGGGGGAGCGGTATGAGGAGTAAAACGTTTTATGGTAGACAAATAAGGGCATAACTCGTAAAACATTTTGTGTATAGCTTAGTGAAATGAATTAGTTTAATGTTAAATGAACTCGAAAAGTAAACTACATTAAAAAAATTATATATATATATATATATAAATAAATATATATATATGTGTATGTATGTATGTATGCATGAACATATACAAAGGGATATGTATTTAAGGGAATATAATTAGAGCGTATGGCGAACCTATTTACTTGGTACTCGTGTGTGTGTGTGTAATGTATGTGTATCTGTCGAGGCGCGGCACGGCAGCAGGATGTCGGTTTTTTGAGAAAGGATTATGCAAAGCATCTACAAATTTAAGGCACAGCATTATAAATTACAACTAAAGAGTTACGTTTATTTGAGCTACAGTCGCACGAACGGTTACTAAAAGCAAGATTGGTGATGATGGGAATGCAGATGGGGCGGGGGAAAGGATATAGGGGTTACGGGTTAAGGCAGTCAGTTTTTTGGGGGGTAGCAGCAAGTGGTGATTACTTAGAATTTTTACGAATAACTCTCAGTTTAGACCTTTGGCCCTCGTTTCTGTACATGATCGCAACCCCAGGCATGCATTCATATTTATAATTGTAATCGTAAGACAGTGTAATTGATATCAAAAGATAAGAACAGAGACATAAATAAAAACTAAAAGCATAAATGGAAAAATGGAAATTCACAAGTTTCGGCACAGGAAAAACCAAAAAAAAAAAAAGAACGAATAAATTCATTTTAGGAGTAAGTGAATCAAAATGGAAAACTTAACAAAAAATAATATAATTGTATTTAATGCTTGTGCAAAACAGAAACAGAAAAAATTCTTAGCTAATAGCAAATAGCAAAAAATCTAATTGTCAGTGTTTAATTACTATTATTGATGTGCATTCGATGTGTGCTAAGTTCACAAAGCAAAAGCATCCCTTTTTCCATGTTGTTTTCTTTGTTTTTTTTCTCTATTTTCTATGCCAATCAACCGAAGGATTTAAAAACAAAAAAAAACAAAATAACGCTAGATAACTGCAATGCACGGCATAAGTGGAAATAATTTGTTTGCAGCTGACGCGGAATGTTTGAATAAATTATTAGTTGATTAAATGCGAGAATTATTAATAGAATTTAATTCAATTAGCATATTTTGAGCCTCGCCCGCGCGCCCCCTTAACCGCATATATAGATTATATAATTATAGCAAAGAAAAAAAAAATGCGATAATGAAAACGAAACAAAAATTATTGTTCATTAAACATTATTATTATTAATTATTATTACGGCTTGTTTGTTGCGGCTTTTTGTGCATCTCCATTCGGAAATCATTTTATATAAATGGGGAAACCAACCAATTATAACAAAAGTCTAGAAAATAAATCCAGAAATCCCGAAAAAAAGAAACGAGTAAGAAGAAAAAAAACATAGCAGAAACAATTGGGGGCAAGAACAGGCCAAACCAAAAATAAGAATAAAAACGAAAAACCAAAAAAACAAAAAGAAGGAGAACATTTCTTGTACTTAGGTTTAGTTTTATTATACAAAAAAAAAACCAAAATAAACAACGGCGGTATGAAGGCTAATAATAACAGCTAAAAACGTGAATAAGTGTGAGAAGGAAGAACCAGATCCATCAACATTAGAAAAACGTTATTTTTATTCTTGTATAAGTATAAACCGAAGGCATTTTTCAGCGTATGACAACTATTATTGTACGTAACTTGATATTTTGATGAGAATTTCTGTGAACAAAGCAAAAACCAAAAAAAAAAAAAGAAATAAAAAATCCCACAAAAAAAAAACTGAAATATAGAAAAATATAAAAAAAAACTGCCTTTGGATCTCATTTCGAGTTTGGGCGGGGGCCTGTTGTAAAAATGTTGTTGCACGGCAAAATGATGTTGATTTTGGCTCTCTGACCTGCGGTCTGCATATATTTAACCTTTGTGATTGCAGGCGGCATTCGGCAAACAGTTCACATCATTAGCCCCACAGGAATCAGATATATCCATATATATAAACATATATAATATATACATATATATAGAGATGTATAAGAGCACCCGTCTGAAGTTGCATAAATGACATTAAAGCACCGGCGGCACAAGTTTGTGCATTAATTTTTAATTATACTTTATGGCAGGCTGGATGGAAATCAACAAAGTGACTACAGGCCATGGCTCTTGGCTTTGCTTGTGGCATTAAGCCCGGTTATTTGGTTATGGACTGTCAGCTTAAATCGTATATAGAGTAAATCACAATTTCCCGGGGATAATTGGCTTGTCAGTCATTTTCAGGTCAGCCTGCTCTGAATTTAAATCAATTTTTCGCCCGGTAAAAACTTCGTTTTTGCTAAAACTTTTGAATGGAAAATCGCTTAGACTTTGTTTTGAGTCTGCTAATGAAGATGCTCCCCCTTACACATGCACATGGCTCGGTGGCAAGATGGACAACGACACAAAAGTGCAGGCAAGTTTTTCCAGTTTTCCCTTCGACTTTTCCCCCATTTTCTTTTTAATTTTGGCCCGCAGACGTAACTCTTTTATTTTGGAGCACTTCAAAGAGACCTAAAAGAGAGAGAGAGAGAGGGGGCTGGAAAACTTTTCATTTTCTTCATTTTCCTTGCAGCGAAACTTCTAATTACATACATGACCAGCACACATATGTACCTATATCTATATCTCTATATATATATATATATATATTGTTGGCTTGGATATGTACAAGTCTGGGGCCGAGAGCATTGCACTGCGCGAAATCTCTGGTAGCTTCTTCTTCGGCATGCTGGCTGGGGGCGAGGGGTAGGGATTTCCCTTTGCCGTTTCCCTTTCTTTGGCTGCAAGTTTGCCCGCTGCATCTTTATCAAAATTGTTTCCAAAGTTCAAACCACTTTGCGAGCGGTGCGCAGGGAATATGACTTTTAAAAAGTTTTTTACCCGCTGCTCTCGCTTCTTACCCCCCCAGCATTTTCCCCTCCCATTTTCCATCCCCCCTTCCTATTTTCCCCGGTGCAACAAGACATGCTCGGTGCCGTGTCGAGATGCTGCTGCTGCTGCTGTGCGGCTGATATGTGGAGCCGTGGCTGTTATGCCGTGCACAACATTTGTAGCTTGTCAAAGTGGCTCAACACGCCCGGCATGTTAACTTATTTTGCCGCTTTTCCTGCCTCGGCTAACTTGCAGCAGCTAACTAGAAGCTCCGAGAAGTCCCCGATGGCAACCGGAGCGGGGGCTGTGGCAAGGAGTTTGGGCCAACATGCAAGGTAAACACACATAAAGCTTCCACCTTGTTACCCTGTAAGCATAAGGGGGTTATTCCTTTAATAGGGAGTATATTTATATATGGGTTTTCTGATATTTAATAAGTTAATTTTCAATAAATAATGGAAAAAATATTTATATGATTATTTACTTTTAATACTTAAAATAAGGTAACTTACTGAAGTAAGCAGCAGTGTTTCTTTGTTTAGCAAGGAATATAAGAAGGTTCTACGATATTTAATTAGTAGATTTTTAATAAATTATTTAATTTATTAAGTGAAAATAATACTTATATGACTACTTACCTTTTAATGCTTAAAATGAGCTAACTTACCAAAGTAAAACTAATTTTTTAAGGGTTTTAGGAAAGTATTTTTAAAGATGACACCAGGGCAAACTTTTTGCATACTTTTTTGGCAGAAAATCTTTATAGATTTTCCGAGTAATATACAGGCTTGTTTCTAACAGTTTTCTTAGTTCATGTATATAAAATAGTTTAAATAAATAATTGATTATAATATTTATATGAT